>BPLR01018010.1:0-79811 GCA_021605095.1 Caerostris extrusa | reverse complement strand
CAAAGAATCATTCACTTCACAGTTCAGCGGAAATTCCATCCCAATCACTCTGGTTTATTCCTTTTTCAGGGATTGTATGTATTCATTGTCATTACTGCATCATAAAATAATTGAGGGAAAGAAATGTCAAAAAGTTTTTGTTTTCCTCAAATTAGTCATTCTTTCAGCTTATGATTCGGTTTGAAGAGATGGATTCATATATGAAAATCTTGTTGGTATACAGGGCATTGGTGCAAAATGAACTTATAATTTCATCAATAACAGGAATTATTACTTAAAATGGAAAAACACTGAGTCGATTAAATTATTTTCCACTTGCTGCGTACATGATAGTATTATCAGTGGAACTTTGCTGCTACTATCTATAAAGATATTTTTTAATATCATTCCTCCTCACACTGAATGTTTATTATATGCAGACAATATCTTCACCATCTTTCAGCAGTGCAAAAGTTTTAATAAAATTATCTTTAATCTTCAAATAACCTTTCATAAAATCACTCACTGGTGAGAAACATGGACATTCACCCTTCAACATGATAAATTCGAACAACCCGCGATACAACACACCCATGTTGTATGGATATTGATTTGCAAATGTTGGATTAGAACAACAAACCCGCATTTTAGGCATTTTTTTTTTCTCATAAATCTCACTTTTAAACATTTCCTTTTTTTTTTTTTTTAAAAAATAGCAATAAAAAAGTTAAATGCTCTCAAAACAATAACTGCAAATTCCTGGCGTTACCGACCTTGCCATCTTATTCAAATCGCAAATTCTACAATTTGAAGCCTATTCGAATACAAAGGTCTCCTATTTTTATCTCCTCAGTCATAGTGATATCCAAATCCTAAGCCCTTTATATCATCTCGGTTTATGTTTCGCTATGCACCTTCTGAAATGGACTCCAATCCCCATTTTAAACAAGAAGCTGGTCAATTCCCATTGTTTCAGATGCAGTACATGTTGGCAGAGCATTTTCTCATACAAATTCCTTTCGATTCTGCTTCTCCTCTCTTTGTCTATTTTCGACCAAAAAGCTAATCAAGGTTGAAAGACTCAATCTCTCTTCTATCCTTTTTTGTAAACCTTCTGACAACTTAAACATTCAACCTTCTAATTTATTTCCCAATTTTCCCCCCAGTTAGTCAGAAATCTAAAATAATTTTTTATCTCGATTACTCATTCTTTCAAATAAACAGTTACCTTATCACATCATCAAACACCTTTTAGAAAGTAACAAACGCGATCACTGGAAAAACAGGGTTATTTTTAGCCTTTCATGCATCTAAACATTCAATAGTTGCCATTAATATCTATTCTCAGAATCTTCTTCAGGATAGATTTCAAATTATAATAGCATTTTACAGATGAAGCCCTTGTACTCTATTAAAAACTTTGTTTTATGCCTTCTCAGTTCATAACTATATTATCCTAAAGGACAGTCTTTCTGTTCTGCAGGCATGACAAAATAGCAACTTTCACTTCAATCGTGCCCTCTAGTTACTCGGCAGTCTAATCCAAAACATTTTCAATATCATTTTATTCAATGAATTTATCTGGTAGGTCTCTAGTGCATGTCGTCATTACTTAGAGAATGAAAAAGCAGATTCTCTTGCAAAATCATTTTAGTTTCTCATTGGATATCTCCCGAGGATCTAATTAAAAAAAAAAGACAAAATATCAATGACCAAGTAGAAAACACCCACAGAATTAATCAATTTAGAGCACCTGAAACTTTTTCATTGATTTCTGCCTACAGACAAAAGAGGAAAATGTACTACTTTCTAGATTTCATACAAAAAACATTCCTCAAACACAAAACTTCATAGACTTGGGCTCCCCATCTCCTTAGTGTCAATTATGCAATACACCAGAAAATGAATATATTTTGTTCCAATGTTCAAAATATGAATACCAAAAGAAAGAGAAGATGCAGGGAGCTTTCGAACACAAAAGCTCTATCCTATTTCTGGATTTTTCGATCTGATTGAAGATGAGAATTACAAAACTATAGAAATACTTCATTTTTAAATGAAGTCTTGCAATCTCGTCAGTAACGGGGGGGATCTACAATTTCATGTTGTTAAAGTGTTTTATCTTTCCAATTTTATAGTGTTAAAATCTAGTCAATTAATGGCTTCATCTATTCATTTTATTCTACTTATTTCTTCTCTTTTGGTTACTAGTATTACTATGCACCATTTTTTTTTTTATCAAATCATGTTCAAAACTCAACATGAGAATTGTCACACTAATTAACGAATCTTGAGCGTTTGAGTATAATTCATTGTTCATCATCAGTGTTTTTTTTATTTGCATAAATTGAGATAAAGCAGCTAATGTGAGCATAAATCTTAAAGCATCCATCACATCAAATCACTCCATTATTTTTAAATCCTTGATACTAGTATTTTGAGATGTAACAACTGACCACAGCGATTTTTCTATATTAAGCAGTATTTTCAACCTTAAGTAGTTTTGTTCATATACATATAACTAGTATCAAGAATATAGCAGCTATTTTTATGATAGCAGTTGAAATAGATCTGGCATCATCCTTTCCTCTGTTGATTTCAGGTATGGGACACAAGCTGAGATTCCTACAGAGGCTTTAGAATGAGATTTATCTTTTATTAATTACATCTTCTTAGCTTGATTTTCTAAACAGTAATTACTTTTTTCATTTCCATTTGGACATCCAGAATACCAAAACACAATCTGTAGGTTTTCTATAGAATTTTATCTTCCAAACACTGCTTAAACATAATATTAGGCAGACAAACATTAATTAAACATAATGACAGGCTGCACTCATTTCCAAATTATGTTTTATATACCACAACACTGTAGGAACAATTCATGTTTGCTATCAATCATTTTGCAAGACTGCTTCTAAATTCATATTTTTATTTTACTCTTTAATGAGATGTAGTTCCTTTTTCTATGAAATATTAATTAAAAATTAGATGACTAGTGTTGGAATTAACTTCAATCATTATTTTATGCTAGGTATTTCATAAAATAAAAATTTTATTCTTGAATGGTAATAAATAATAAGTTATAGAAGTGCAATTTTTTTCACACATAAAAATAGTGGCTTATGTGAATCATATATATATTTGATTTTTGATAGCTTACATCATAAATTAATATCCATTTTAAATTAAATGATCTACCATCAGAATTATCCATTATACAATCTACTTTTCAGAATATGATTAATTTTAATTATTACTGTACTGCATTTTTTGATAATAACATTAAATTAATTGTTTTCAATAAAAACAATTTAAAGATGATGATTTGAGAGGAATATGAATATTTGAGTAAAATATACATTGCTTCATATAATGTTTTCTAAATAAAATTTTCTATTAGATAAAGAAAAACAAACTTACTCAATAAATGTTTTATATAATTCAACAGCAATTGATGTGTCAAGATCAAATACTAATTCACAGAGCTTATTTAGATTACTAGAAACAGATGTTATAAGATGAAATTTATCAGAATGAACCTTATATTTCAGAAATTTATTAAATTCTATGAGCATCACCTAAAGAAATAATAATAAAAAAAATAGTAATAAAATTTGAGATACATTTGGCAGAAAAATAATGAAAAATTAATTATTTAAAAAATTGGCAAAAATCCCTTTAAGGCATTTATATATATAAAAGGGATTTAGTTTTTAAAATATAAATGGTTCAAAAGTTAAATAGGTAGTTTAATATATCTTTCAAATAGCAACATTTATAATGGAAAACTAATTATATTAAAAAATTGGCAAAAACTCTCTTTAAGGCATTTATCTATAAAAGGGTTTTAGATTTAAAATATAAACAGTTTAAAAGTTAAATAGGCAGTTTAATATATCTTTCAAATAGCAACATTTTAATAGATACCAAATTTATAATGAAAGAAAAAAAAAAAATTTCAGTTGGAGATGAAATTTATTCAATAATCAACAAATGGAAATAATTATAAATTTAATTTTTGATCATTGAAAAACTACCAATGTAGTTTAAAAAATTATTTCTCATATTTTTTTTATTATTAATAAAGAATATGTAAATATTAATATATGAAAGTATTCTTTAATAAAATATTAAAAAATGTTTTTAATTAAAGAGTATTTATGGATATTTACAGTCTGAACATCTTGTATTTTATTAAAGAAACTAGCTAATTGATCCTTAAATTCTTCAAGAAGATCCTCATAGATGGCTTCACATTTGCTAAATAAAAATAATAAAATTCTTGTAATTGCTTTTATAGTATAAAAAATTAAATGAAATTTCAACCTGATGCATTTTATAATACAAATCACAACAAGAAATTTTGATAAATAAATGAATGAAATAAAATTGTTCAAATAATTAATTCACAGCATATATAATAACTAATATATTTTTATAAAAAAAAATTATTCAATTTGAGCTCTTTTAACAATATAAAAGTCTAATTTTTGAAATAAATATAAGATAGGAAAAATATAAGGTTTAATTGCTACAAGTAGAATGATGGATAGTTTTATTTCATTTTAAAAGTAGATGCATTTATCTATTTACACGTGTTAACCCAATGGATTTTATTTAGTCAAGTGCTTCAATTAATGATGAATAATTCTGGAAATTATTTTTAGTCATTTGCAATTTTAGATCACTATTAAATATACTATTTAGGATTCATATACATATTTTCTTGATTTAAATGGAGCAGAAGTTACAACATTCCATTTTTAAGATATCCACCATGAAGATTTTCTTAGATTGATTCAATGAAATGAAGGTTATAAGCTTCATTTTTAAAATTTCAAGCATGTAAGGCTGAAAAACTCTCATCTGTAAGGTTTTTTTAATTTAAAAAATATTTTATTATGACTATAAAGATATTTAATATACATCTCAGGCTATAAATAAATTGGCAATTCTTACAAAAGAATTTAATATTATCTTAGAACAGGGATGTACAGACAAATTTGCAGGGGGAAAACCCACCTTGAGGGATTACCTCTTTATATTTAATGCAACAGATCTGTCTGTTTGTGGGTATATTTAATAAACACTTAATAGTTCATTTTTTTTAAAACTTATTTTATCTGGCGTGTTGTCAAAAATTATGACAGTTAAAATTAGCTATTTTTAATTAAATAAAAACTGAAATTTTAATGTATTCTAACCATGTAATTAATACAAAGTTATTATAATTATATAATATAATTAAAAGTGAACAGAAATATAAATGTTTTATAACAATTTAGGTTTTTTAAACTTTATAATCTTAAACTTATTTTATAAACTGTCAGTGCTTAAATGTTTGATAAAAATGTACCTTTCAATTTATATTTCTAAGCTTAAGATATTTATATTTCAAATTAATTTTTAACTTTAAAATTGCAATTAGTAATTTATTTTATCAAAAGTTATAAAAATTTGATATATTATATTTAAACAAGTGGGACTATGCCAGGTTATATTTGTTAATTTAATAATGTATATATTGACTAAATATGCTTGCACATTTTAATTACAGTATTTAATCATAACTGCAGTTATTTTATTCAATAAAGTTTAAATGAAATATGTTTTTGGCAAAATGAAATATGTAATGATTTCTTAAAACAAACATTTGTAAATGGCAAGAGTTTTGATGATGAATTGAATTAACTCTCTTTTGTTAAAGACGGAAGATGGAAAAAAACAAAAAACCATAGAATCGTGTCTTCAAGCTAGTGCTTTATGTGCAAAAGTTCTTTTCCATTTTAAAATAAATTTAAAGATGTTAAATAAATTATTTACCAATATTTAAATTTGTTTACTTCAGTTCACAAAAAATACAGTTAGATTTCAGTTTTTAATCTTTTAATAAAATCTAAAAAAATAATAAACCACTATCTTATGACTTTTAAAAATAATATTGATATATGAAGCAGGTTGCGGTCTGTGTATCATGCTTTCAAAAGAACCTAGGGGATTCAGGAGAGAGTATTACCTAAATCTTTTTTTTTAATTACATAGAGCCTTGACACAGTATACTTTAAGGAAGAATAATCTTATATTGATAATAGACTGCCTTTGACTTCTAGAAAAAGTCAGTATAAATTCTGAAATTTTTGATAAAGAAAATTATTAAATAATTATTATACAGTTTTATTTGTATTTTACATAAAAAAATAAAATCATTTAATGTTATAATGAAAAAGAAAAATTCTACCTAATGAAAAAATAAAGTATTATAATACTTAAATAATATTCACCTTAATTAAAAGAAAATTCATACACAAAATTACCTGACAATGGTCATAACCTTTGTAGAGAATCTTTAAAGAAGTTAGAAGTAGCATAAGTTGCTGATTCTTAACTTTTATATTTTTAAGGCACAATAAAAGTATTTCCAAACATAACATGGATGTCTAAAAAAGTAAAAATATTATGTACCTTATTTTCTATTTCAGAAAGAATACTTGGGCATACTTATTTTAAATGAAATGTTACTGAAATACCTCAATTGATTTCAAATTTAATAAATACTTCAGAATCGAAATAAAATTTTCTTCAATTTACAGGCAATTTTGTTATGTAATTCAGATAAAAGAAAATTCCATTAAATGAAAAGTTATTCAGTTAAAAGAATTCTAGTAATATCTTTTAATATAATTATCCAATTTTGGCTTACTGCATAATTTAAGTTTTTACATTTTAGTGATTTAAAAATGATTAGTATCCTAATATAATTTTTTAAATTTATTTTCTTATTTATATTTAAAACAAAATATTTCTTTTAACGTAAAAAGTCTAACATAATGCATGATAAATTGAAAAGAAGTTTTAAAATTTATAATTCCTACAAAAAAAAAAAAAAAAAAAAAAAAAAAAATTATTTCCCTTTTTTTTTTTTGTATTTTTAGACCATCACAAACATTTTTATAGACATAATAAATGATGATAATAAATGTAGATTCATTAGAAATTTTTTTGTAAAATTAACTTTCAGTTAAATGTTAACCTGTAGTGTATTTTATAATATTAATATATATAAGTCAATGAAATAATTTAAATAATTTTTCAAGCTATTTATACAATTTATTCACCATATTTTTTTATATGCATATATAAAACATTAAAAAATAATATTTTTACATCCATCTAAAACATCTTGCAATGATATTGAAAAATATTACTGATAGCAAAAACAATACAAAAAGAAAATGAACACATATAACCTGTAATTTTAAATTTTTTTCTGATATTTCTTCTTTCTTTTCATCCTTATTTGTAAAATTACTAACATTTGTGCAATTTAAAACTTTTTCAAACAATTCTGGAATCTAAAAATGAAATGCATTCATTAAAATTCAAAGTCAGTAAAAATAGTACAGTAATAATTATAAATAAAATAATTACATATATAAATTGAAAAAATATTTACTTATAAATTATGTTTTTTTTTTTCTACAAGCAAACTGAAAAGAATATTTTTTTAAAGATTGTCAACATACGTCCAGTATTTTTTCATTACAATAAAATATATTTAATTTATGTATTTCAGAAACAAAAATAACTAATATTCAAATTTAATAAATTTTTTTATTAAACAATAATATAAATACTAAATCTTCTTATATTTAACTTAATTAACAATTTCATATAACAATATATATTTTTACAATAAAAACCATTTTTAAAAGAGTTATTTTTATAAATCATTATATAGTATTATTCTGAAATTGTAATAAAAGTAGTTAAAAAAACAACAACCCTTACTTCAGAAATTAATTAGAAAAACAATATTTGTTTTGTTTCATCATTTTCTTCAATTTTTGGCAAAAATGATTTGACAAAGGTATGTAAATGTCCTAATAAATGAAATAAAAATTACATTTTTTATTTGAAAAGTAACAAAAGAAAATATAGCTTCATAGATGATATTTCAAAAATGATCAAGAAATATATGATTTTTGTAAACGAAATTACATTTAATTAAAAAACTGATGATAATTAAAATTAAAATGTATTTCTGGCTGAATTTAAATATGGGACACTACATTTTACTAAATTGTTCTTGCTTTGGGTTCATTATGAATAATATGTACAATTAAGTACAAAATAGTAGCATAAATTGGTTCAGTCTCTGTAAAATATATGTGTTTTTAAGTTAGGATTTGTATCAATACTCACAAAAACCAAAATATTAATTAACATTACTTGAAAAAATATAACAGAAGAGAAAATAAATTAATTTGAGACGATAATAACTATTAATATTTTAAGTAATAATTTCTAGCTATAATCTATAGCTTTCATGTGAAAAATCTTAGAATTTTTCAGTGCAGAACCTAGAACACTGCCTATTATCTGTATTTCATAAGCATTGGTGAAAATTAATTTCTTAAAATTAAGAATGCCTCTTTTAAGACAACAGATAAAATTTTACACTGATTGATTCACTATGATGTTAATCAAGATTTTTACTTCTTTAAATGGGGGGAGATTACAAATTTCTTTATATATATATATATTTTTTTCGGCACTTACGTATTAACGGTACCTTGGCGACAGTTGCGCCAATACAGAGCACACACGCCAACCGCAGCTTCAGATTTGGCGGCCAATCTACACTTAAATTTTTTTTTCCCAAATAATAAAATATATATGAAACACTTCATTTAAAATCAAAACGCTTTCAAAATATTTTTATTCCGAATATTAAAGATTGGCGACACTTAAAAACCGCCAAGTCTGTCGCCAAGGTACCATTAATACGTAAGTACCTATTTTTCTGCCATAACCATTTGAAATAGGATAGCTTGAAATTCAATTTTTTTAAGGAAATTGCTTCCTGCATTCTGATATAGATCTTTTAATTTGTATTTCCATAGCAAATGTTCAGTAAAAACTCTTTTTATCAAGTTGGTTTTACATATATAGTATCTTCTATATGATTTTCCCCATCTTTAATGCATGCAATTTTAAAAAATATTATTATAGCATCACAATTCCTTTTTTAAATACGAAAAGCATTATGCTAGTTCTCTACTTTAGAAGACCTCTATTTCGAATACAAACACGGAGTCTTATAGGTGCAAATTGCCCAAAGAGTATGCATCAGTACAGATTTTAAAAGATAATTTTAATTTTACTGTCAAAAAACTAGGATCACACTGTACAATATAGATATGAAAATACATTAAAATTTGATGATAAAAGTGATAATTATAAAATTATATCTTACTTGTTTTAGAATAGTGATCATTTTCTTCACTGAATTTTTTCTTCAAATCATTAAAGAACTTAATACCACAAACCAAATAGAATTAATACCACAAAGATAAATTAATTTTATGAAACAAAATAATTAAATATATCATTTATAATGAACATACTTAAAAAATTGTTTGCTTTGTCAGTGTTTTTTTATGATGATAATAAAAAGAATACTTAATTTAAAAACATGATTTTACATTTAAAATTATCTAGAAATATTTATAAACTTGAGTTAATTAAAAAAAAATCCCATGTTAACCCAAAAAATATGAATTTTTTTATAAACTCTCAGGTAGGATGGAACATTACACTCAATCAACTATTATATATTATCAGAATTTTAGGATAAGAAATTTAATCAAATATGCAGTGCAGTACATAATTATTTATGTCTTAAAAATCCTTTTTTTTTTTATTTCTTGATATTAAATAGAATAAAAATTCATATTAAAATTGCAATGCTTGTCTAGAAATTAGGAATGAAAAATAAATCCATAATATAGAGAATTTTACTCACTAGATAAATCGATGAACAATATATCAATCACAGGACAAAAAAAAAAAAAAACCTGAATTGTACTAAAATTGGTTTATAATTCAAAACACATTTGATTTCCTTTACAGTAGATAAAAATCACCAAAAAAATTGAAATTATGCATATTTTCTCTCACCATGAATTAAAAAAATTAATGTAAGATGATTGAGATTGAATCAAAAATTTCTCTTGAATAAGAGTTTTAATATAAATATTACTGCATAACAGAATGGAAATTAATCAAAAACACTTTAGTTATAAAGCAGAATGCTGGCAAATCTCTTCTATGAATTTAAAATTATTTTAAATTTTAGGCTACTCTATTTGCTGCTACATTTTATTAGCAAATAAACTAATTTTTGAGAGGTTAAATTGTTAATTCTGATTGTGGATAATTCATAATGAAATAATATTTAATGGCTTATTAAAAAGAAGTAATAAATAGTACAGTTTCTGCTCTTGAATTGTAATTTTCTAATTAAAAATGTACAATTCTTTTTTTTTTTTTTCATTCTAATTTTAACCCTCACTGTAAATTAATTTGAAGCAGAAATATATTTGCATAGACAAATAAGAAGCACAATAAATGGAATGGATACACATAAATTATATTGTAGAGAAACATGAATTTTTTTTTCTCTCCCTTAAGAGACAAATTTCAACAGTAAAAATCTAATTGCAAATGCACTATACTCATTGTAAATATTTACAACATTTTAAGCAGTATTAATAATAACTTTAATTTATTAGATTAAGATAACAGATTAAACAAATTTACCTATAAATTCTATTTGATAAAACCTTCACATAAAAAAAATTACAGCATTAGTATACACATAGTATAAATTAAAAAGAATTAACTTAAAGTATATAGTTGAATACTTTACGTAAAAATACGAAAAATAAATAAATATAATAAAGGATACGATGAATTCAGATAGATTTTCTATAGAAGTGTTTTTATATTCAAAAGAACTTTTATCATTAAAATCCATTTTATATGTAAAATAAATTAAACAAATATTATTATGAATCAATAACTATGAAAGTTAGTGTTATAACTGTGATAAATAACTATACACATGGAATGTAATTTAAATAATGATATACATTTTGAACTTAGTTAAGTTTAAGTAACAATTATTGAATTAAAAATTCACTTGGATATAATTAGAAATTTAATTATGTATTTATTAAAATTATTAGAAATTTACACATAGGTAGACTAAAAAATTATTTACAGAACGTAAATACAGAAGACTTCGTTTTCCGGGAAAATTGAAAACAGAAGTAAAGGTAATTTGTTTGGTTGCCAAACTAAAATATGACAAATTTCATTTTAACATCATACTAAAATACAACGTTTCTCGAATGACATGGTCTCGTACATTCATCTATTTCTCGAATCTAATATAATTTAAAAACGTAAAAAAAATATTCTTATATATTTAAAATCCATAGAGATTTGAAATGAGGAATTTCTTTTTACTCATCATGACTTCTTTACTGTATTAAAAAAATAATTAAAATATAATAATTTCACATCTAAAAGAAAAGATAAATTTTTCAAGAGTTTTTTTCTTGCAATTTTATGATAAACACATTTCTCATTGATTATTATCAACTAATTTAAAGTGTTCTTTCAGTTATTTGGTATCGGAAACCAACACCAAGCAGTACTATGCATAAAAAATTGCTTCTTTTTTTTCTTCTTTCTAATGCAGCTGGCAAACACTTAGATAACTTGTCTTGGATGCCTTAAGGCAAGCGCTGCACAGACGTTACTCACTTTGCATTACCCAGGGGGCGCGTGTAACTTGAAGATAAGCCCCGGACGCGGAGTAACAATGACCCCTGCTTCTAATTCTTTTGACTACAATTATTGCTTAATATTTTCCCCAAAGATTTACCATATTTAAATTTTATTTATTTTATACCATTGAAATGCCGGGTATAAAAATTAAATTAAATGAATCTGAGAATTGCAATATTTTGCACTTGATTATTGAATTGACAAATTTATAACTGAAACTTTGCTTGGTTTGGAATAATTTATTTTATAAAAAAATATGCTTATCTGTTCACATAGTATAATTATTTTGTCTAATGTAGATCCAAAATCACAAATACATCTTCAAACCTGATAATAGTATTAAAAAATTAGAATAAAATTATATAATCTTTACGTCCAATCATATGTCTATTGTGAATTGTTCAATCTGATTATGTCGCCATTTTGGCAACATCAATAATTAGTTTGTTTATCTCCCTTTCACTTATGTGTTTGATTATCTTATTTCTTTTTAAGATAAGCGGCTTACATCGAAAATAAATTTCAAAGTACATCAAGTCAAGTCTATTTTCTTTTGGCGCCGTGAGCGAAAATAGAGAAAAAACAAAAATATGTCAAGCCATCATCTCTAATAAGCGTAATTTTATTTCATAAATCAGAATTAAAATTTACGTAATAGTCAAAGTAAGTTGGAAGAATGTAATTAATTTGTAAAATTCTTTATTCTTAAATTTTTTTTTTTTCTGAGCTTCAATTATATAGTTCCTATACATAAAAGCTGGTAATATGACTGCAACATGCATATCTATAATTACTATCCAATTGAATATTTTTCTTTATTGACGTTACGCTTTACTTATTTTTTTAGTGCATTTAATTATGTTAAATCAATGGTTTAAACGAATCTACACTTAATTTTGATAGAATAATTAATTTCTGTTGTTTTTATTATTTTTCAATTTATTCCCGAAAACAAGATGTGCGCATTTTTGGTATTTAAAACAGTTATTTTAAAGATCTTTATGAAGAATTTGAAGAAAATTAAAAAAAAAAAAAAAAAATAAATAAACATTGTTTATGTAATTTCAGGATTATAATACTTGTAATTAAACCAATATTATGTATAAAATAGTTATGCATTTTGAAGCATTGTTTAGTTTTTGTTCATTTTTAGTGAATTGGAAATGATATAATCACATATTAATATTAACAGATGCCTATTACCTCAAATACTTTAAACTGTAGTTTTATCAATTGAAGAATATTTCAGTAAAATTTGAAATTTAATTATTTAACAGTGTTGAAGAGGTTTTAATTCTTTAATATTCTTGCTTTAAAAAGTTATTCATGTTCATATTATTTCTTTTGGTATATTTTTATTTATTATAGGAGTTGATTTTTTTATTTTTTAAAAACTTGCTTATTTTATCTTCTAATATTTCTATTTAATTATCCAAGTAATTTAAATTTGTCTATCATTATAAAATGTTAAAGCTTAAAATTAAATATATATATATATATATATGTGTGTGTGAATGTGTGTTAAACTATAATTTCTATACTTTTTTCTTTTACAATTTTTTAAAGGAAGAAATTATAATGATTAAATGAATGAATTATTATAATGAAATGATTACTTTATAGTTTTGTTAGTGAAGTACCAATTTACTCAAAATATAAAATTGATGTTAAACCATGTAATGAATCACAATATGATGTGCAGTAAATCTCCTTTCATTTGTACAAATTTTGCCTGGTGCTTTGCAAACAGCGAAGAACAGTTTTGTCTAACCAGTTGATAGAAAATAATATTTTTTAATTTCTTTTTAGGTATATCTGACTAATCTTTCTCCTGACGGAAGATGAAACCTCATATTTGTAGTGTTTGTAATAAAACTTTTACACATGTTGGAAATTTACGACAACACAATTTAACTCATACTGGAGAAAAACCTCATATCTGCATGGTATGCAAAAAAGCCTTTACTCATATTAGTAACCTCCGACAACATATATTAATCCACAGTGGTGAGAAACCTCATGTATGTAATGAATGTGGCAAAGGGTTTACACATGTGAGTAATTTACGACAACATATCCTTACTCACTCTGGAATAAGACCTCACACATGTGAAGAATGTGGCAAGAGTTTCACACATTTGAGCAACCTAAGACAACACAGTCTTACACATTCAGGACAAAAGCCTCATGTGTGTCTTATATGTAACAAGAGATTTACACATGTGAGCAACTTGCGGCAGCATAGTCTTTCTCATAGAACTGATCAAAGTCATGAATGTCTTATGTGTAAAGATTCATTTAATTCCATTTCTAGTCTCCAACAACATTATATGTCTCATATGACTGAAAAAGCGAATTCTGCAGTAATTAATAGTCATATTAATGCTGCAAACATAATTAACTTATAATTTAACTATTTTTTACATAATAGAATGGAATGTAAATATTTTTTTATATTTGTTTCTTAGTATTTATATGTAAAATAAAATGTCTTTTTAAAAATTTAATGCAATTTTTTTTTGTCATTTCAAA
This sequence comes from Caerostris extrusa, assembly GCA_021605095.1. Classification (NCBI taxonomy): domain Eukaryota; kingdom Metazoa; phylum Arthropoda; class Arachnida; order Araneae; family Araneidae; genus Caerostris; species Caerostris extrusa. The sequence goes on along the minus strand of BPLR01018010.1, from coordinate 65,660 downwards.
CATTCAAATTTTTTTAGGAATCATCCAAACAATTAGAATTAAAGTTATATATTTTTTAATATTTTATGTAAACATTTTACAAACATAGACATCAAAAGTGATATGTGAGCAAAGTTTTTAATATTATTAGCTATGCCCATTATACAATTATTTTTTTACCTCGAGAATGTAGTAGTTGATGATTAGTGTGTCCTGAAAGAACTTTTAGGATTTGGAATAGTTAGAAATCCACACAATATTTAATAGTTTTTATAAATATATTCAAATGAACTAAAATATCCTTTTGGGGTTTGATACATTCATTTGTGTAATATTATTTGAGTAGATTTTTATTCCTTTGTTGTATATATTAAAAATATACATAATTCTTATTTCTTTTTAATCAGTTCATTTTATGTTTGTTTTGAAAAAGAACAAAAACAATTTGTTAATTCCTACTTTGTTTGTGAGTGAGTTTACTATTTCATTATTTTTTGTTTCCTATAAACAGTAAAATTTCTTATTAATGTTATAGTAGTTATTAAAGTATAGGGTGGAAAAAAAAAAATTTAGAAATGAATAATCTTTCTATAATAACCTATTTGAAAGGAATAACAAATTTAATTGTTAAAATCCATAATGATTTGCAAAAAACAACTTTTACTCATATTAGTGACTATTAACAACACATATTAATTGGTAATGGTGAGAAATTTAATGTGTAATAAAAGTGGCAAAGGGGTTTTAATTATTTTTTTTAGTGAATAATTTACAACATATCCTTACTCACTCATATGAAAATATCGCAAGAATTTCACATACTTCAGCAAGATTTTAAATATTAATAATTATTTTCTTGAGTAGCTTTGATAACAATTAATTGATCTCACTTTTTGATTGAATTTTGAATATACATTCGTTAACAAAAAAAAAAAAAAAAAAATCACATTTGCAGCTAAATGGTTCTGTAAAGAAGCCAAGAGGGATAATTGTTATATAAACAAGATTTTGAAGGGGGGAAAAATCTCAAAAGTAGTTTTATCGGTGTAACATTGAAATATTTTTATTTTTTAAAAGAGAAATTAAAAAGTTATTTTAATACACTAATAATTTTTAGATTCTTATTAATTAAAATATTTTAAATAAGGTAAAATAAATAAAGTCAAAAGTAGCAACTACTATTTTGATAAGGATAGTGCTCTTAAAGAAAATGGCCCAGAACTACTATATTATTACATAAATTTTAATCTTGTTATAAAAGATAGTGCAGTTTAAATGAATCTTATTGTGTCAATGTAATTAATTACATGTTTCTTTCATCTGATGTTGTAATATGTTTTACATTATTATTTCAATTATGATTTTGTAAATAATATGAATACCTTTTTCTCTCTGGATATAATTGAAATAAAAAAATATTTTTATCAAAAATGTAAAAATATACAGACAACAATATAACAAAAATAGTTTATAACTTTGGAAAGAGAAAATAATCACTTTAAATAAAGAAAAAACAAATATATCTGTAATAATAAAAGCTAATTTTTATTATTGGAAATGAATTTTACTTACAACATAATATTTCAAAATTAAAATGCAGATATGTACAATATAATTCGTGTATGAAATATACAAAAGGATAAATTAAATAAAAATTGTTTAGCACATAGTTGAAATATAATCAAGGAAATGTTATCGAAAAAAATTAAACAATAGTTATTTATTTTTCACAGAGTAGAAAAATATTTTTTTAAAATAGTAAAAATTTCCTTTTTCTTCAAAATAAGTGAAGATATATTAATGGAATGTATGTAAAAGTACACAAAATTATTTATCTACTTTAAAAATAATTTTATTTATTTAAACTTGGTATGGGAAAAAAATTTTTTTATACATATGAATTCAATTTATTTGAGAAAAATTTTAAATTATACATCAACCTATGAAATTCTCGTATTTTAAATCTCCTCTTACAATCTTAATTACTAAAAGCACCTTCGATTTAAGCGATCTATATGAGATTCAATATTAGCACCATTTTATATTTTTCCTCCAACATGAAGCCAAAATTGTAAACTTCTATTTTAAAATAAACATGCGTTTGTAAACTAATGAGACATAGATTATATAATCAGACAAAAGATTTAATGTTCAATGATGCAAAGTAAATATAAAGTGTTTGTATTCTTCAAAAGAAAAAAAAAAAGTGTATGAAATTCTTCAATTAAAGCTTAAATATTCATTCCTTATTTTTGTTTCCATTGGTTTAATTATATAACTCTAAAAATATTGATTATGAATTTCAGTAAGTTCTATAAATACTTTTGAACAGTCTCAAAGGATTATGCAAAAATAATTAACATCATTTACTGAATTGTATCTCTGAGAATAGTTTTATTTTAATTTTCTAAAATTCATTAAAGTATAGTAGATGAATATACTAATGGGTGACAACAATATTGAACAGGTTAAAAAGTTTCCACTAAATTTCACTAATTATTTAAGACAAAGTCAAAGTCTTTTAAACAGAAGAAGCAATTCAATATTCAAATAATTATCAGATTTCAATAGAATGAATGTTCAAATTCATGCCAACTTTTTAAATGATTTCCACTCAAATTGGTTCATACATAGTCAAGACAAAGTGTCTATGAAATATTTAAAATAACATTTATATTATAAATAATGAAAATATAATATTTCAGATTTTTTTACAAACACCTTAATCTTATATATGATAACATGCTTCTAAAAGTTATACATAAAAGAAATTTATATAATTTGGCTTGTTTGAAATCTTCAGTTATTGAAATGAAAGTTTGAAAATTATATATAGTTTAACAATTTCTTAGCAAAAGTATTAATTATGGTTACAAAATTCTCAAAATTTTTTTTTAGCACACCAATTCACATAGTTTAAAACATGTATAAAAAAGGTTTAGGAGTACCATAAATGTAAATACAAAGCATATATATGAACTGATTTACCTTACATCTGTAATGTAATGAAAATTTAACAGACATAAATGCTGTTAAAAACTATATATAAATTTCTTAGTGTTGATGTAGTTATTTTTTTGTTAAATACTTTTTAATGTCTTGTTTTCAAATGAATAAAAGAAACATCAGATCATTATTTTTTACTTTTTAGTGCTAAACAAGAAGCATTCTCACTATTATTTGATAGTTATTAATTATTGAAAAACTTATAAACTTTTTTTAAAAAAAGAAATAATTAATGCTTTTTTTTACATAAAATTTTGGAAAACAATAAAAAAAAAACTTACACAGAAAAATAATGTCAAATAAAAAGTAATGCAATAATTTACAATAAGTAATGTTCATATATGTACAAAACAAAAAGTTTACAGAATACAATTTTTGTTATACAGATAGATTCACTGGTTTTCCCAAATGACTAAGCAATGAAATTTTTCAATTAAATAATGAAAAAGTGAATAGAATAACAGACTAGATTTTAGTCATAAAAAATGAAATAAAAACAAAACAAAAACTTCTGAACATATGCATCATGTTAATTTTTTTCTCACCAAACTATGATAAAAGAACACATTTTTTAGAAAAATAAAATATTTGCTCTGGTTGACAAAATTTAGTTACATCTTTCCAACATTATTATTTATCTTCATGATCACATTTTTATATATAACATTTAACCAACTGTAAGCACCAATTTACCCAAAACGTTTCAATACACCTGTATTTAAGTTGAATGGATTTCAGCAACAGTAACTAGATCACAGAAACTGACTCTTTTACAACCCAAAGATGAGTTATGACTGGATGCTAAGGAAGTAACATTTGCAGCACAAATGCCGTCACCATCTTCATTAGAGATAAATTTATCATCAGTGTTTTTTAAAGGCCAAGTGCTAAGGTAGAGAGAAAAAAAAAAAGTGAATCACAATAAAATAATATGGTATATTGATACATATATACAGAAGTAGCAAATATGTTATTAATACCCATCTTTTTCTTGTCTTGAAAATAATAAGCTTAATATATGTGAACATTTCATTACTTATCATACTAAATCATCCCATATCATTGCTAAAATCATGTACAGTCATTGTCAATATTAATTTTTATATTTTTCCTGTCAATAACCTCATATTATTTTTATTTATTTTCCCAATTTTAATAAAATACAGTTTTATAGCTTTAAGATTTCAAAGATAGGAAATTTTTTTGTGTGTAGTATGCCAATGAAAATGAATTAAATAGAGTGAATCATCTGCAAATTATGCAGCATTGTGGATTATACAGTGCTGCTGATTATAAATAGAAAATTACAATGTATCAAAAATTATAATGACTATGAAATTAATGACAACTACACATTTTACTCAAGTATGTTATTAAAAATTATATAGATTTCATAAACGATTTTCTGTTATCAAATTTCATGAAATACTAATAAAATTTTATATGATAAATTTAAATTGTATTAGCCTTACAAGGATTATGGTTCTGAATGGTTGAAGAAATTTGTCTCAACATGATCCAGATATTTAAAATACAATCCAATAAATCCAGCATCTTATGCTGAATGATAGATATTGAAATAGTTTAAAAAGAGAAAATAATATCCACATTATATAAAATTGCAGAAAGCCTTTTAATTGGTTTTGTATTATGCAAACATATTTCCATTTTTAATAAGGTTTTATTATGTCCTCTTCTTAAGTAATGTATCAAGACCACATACCTTTCTTTTATTATTCCAGGCCAATTAACATCAACATAATTTGATTTGCCTCCTATAATTTCTTTTATTTCTGCTATAGCAATGGAACTCTGCAAAAAATAAATGGAACGCTCTGCTAGACAAAAAATATTTTTTTTGAACATCAATCTACAAGAAAAAAAACAGGATTAAAATTTCAAAAACTGTGTTAATTGATAATGAAACTGTTTGAAAAGTTATTTTATGTAGACAGCATAGTTTTTCATAAAAGTAATTTTTAAAAGTGTTTAAAATGCCTCTACATTTGGCTGCAAAGAAAACTAGTTTAATTTTTGAAGTGAATTCCAAGAATTTTATGAACTTAATTATGAGATAATCAGCATGCCACATAAATAGATTCATAAAATTATTTATTATTTCTCTTTAATTTTATTGAAAAATATTATAAATAATGACTTAAAATTTCTTAAATATAATTATTTTCTATAATGAAAGTAATCAATAAAGTTGAACAGTATTAAATACACAAATGACAAAAAAAAAAAAAAAAAAAAAAAAAAAAAAATAATAATAATAATAATAATCTTGACTTATTTTGAATTTGAGCATAATTATGAACTTGTTCTGAAGTTATTTAGTACAAACTTTTCAACAGAATTTCTACATTTTTTTCTATCTAAATAATATTGAAATAAATCAGATTTTTTTTTTATTCATTTAAAAGATGCCAATAGCATTCTAACTTTCACTTATTTCTGCTTTTAATCCAATAATAAACTATTTAGAAATATTATGACCATTTGAATAATTTAATGTTGCATTTTTTCATAGATTATATCAAGAACAATTTTGTGAAAGATATTCACGATAGAAGTGAAAAATCAGTTCAGGAACAAACAATAACATACATTATAAGAAATAATTATGGAATAAATTTTCAGCATGAATAATACTTTAAAATTTTCAAAATTCCAATTTTAAAATATTGGAAACTAAAACAAATTTTTTTTGGAGCTATGTGCTCTATACTATTAATTGCACATTCTCTTATATGCAATAATCACATTATAATAATTGAATAGCATTTTACTAGCAAACATAACAGTTTACAGAGAGAGTCACTTGTTAAGTGCATATTTCATCTTAAAAGGCACAAGTGCATTTTTAATATGAAATTTATGGTGACATAATACCTTGTCATCTTCATCAATAGATTTTTCAAAAATAACTTAAAAATAAACATTAAAAAATGCCTTCAAATCGAACAAAAGTTGTGGCTATTGTCAATGGAGTAACAATAGGGAGGCAAAATGGGCAAATTGCCCTCAGCCCTGGACCGAGCAAAGAGGCTATGAGTACAGGAAAGGCCTGACATTTACTATTACAAAACAAAGAAAAATTTATTAATTCTGTATTTAATAAATTTAAATTACTAAAGTGATAAATTAAAAAAAAAAAATCTGTATCAAAATTTTGAATGTATTCATCTGTATGAAAAATATATTGCATCTGGTAATAATAGTAATAGAAACAGCTATGTACAGGTAATCCATATCCAAGGACTTCCCGATTTCAGGTTCTTGAATAGGTACTTACAAAATACAAAGTAGGAATTCCAGCTCCACGCATATGCCACTTTTTAAAAATCACTTGTTATGGAATTCTCTGATTCTTGAATAGGTGCTTAAAAAATTAAAAGTGAGAATTCCCGCTGGGAAGTCAGACTTCCAGAAAGCGAGGAAATCCCTTGTTATGCAGATTCTCCATGTGTCCCTATTATCTTACTATTTGTTTGTTTTGAAACTGCAATCAGCAATAAAGTTAATTAGTTGATTATGTAAATTAGATAATAACATATCTAGCAATAGAATATATCTTAGTGGGACAGAAAAAGAAAAATGGAGTTTGAAGAAAAAAAATAAGAAGCTATCTAAAAAAGTCAATACTTTTAGAGTAAGGAAAAACAAACAAACAGTGTAGAGAAAATGAAGAAATAGCCAAAACCGAAAGTATTACAGTCCCCAACATCACTGATCTAGAGCCACCACAGCCCTGTACTTTGCGATACACATAATCAAAACTGAAGTGACTAAAATTGACTTGAAAAATTACATCTCTGTCATGCATTACTGATAAGGGTAATTTTAAAGCACTAAATTATCAAGTGAAATGATTTGTGATCAAAAATGGACATTGCAACCATAAAGGCACCTTTAGGTAGTACCTTATTAAAAAGAAAGAAAAAAAAAAAAAAAATGGTGATAATTAGCATTGAGGGGCTTTCATTCAAAAATTTGCCATGGGTCTCAGATGGTATAGTTACTCCAATGGCTACAGTAACAAAAATTGTGAATGCCAAAAGGGAACCTTTAGTGTGTTTTTCACTGTGATTTTTCAGTTTCTTATTTTTACTTTCTCCCATATGATTATTAAAAAAATCATGACTGTAGAGTAATTAAAATTTGTATGCATTTTCTACTTATTTAACTTTATTCTATGAAAGTCATTTTTGTTAATACCCATATATTTTTAATATATGGTATGATAAATATTGAAAATTTGAACAATTTCAAGTTTTGAGGGGTTTTTTTCTTTTAAAAAATAATTAAATAAATTTAAAATTTGAAGTTTGCAGAATAAACATATTATTTAGCTTCTGTTTTATATAAAAATTTAAATTGTACATTTTATCTTTAAAAAATTATTTTGTGAGAAACAAAAAGGGTAACTTAGTTCATTTCTTAAAAATTTTTGTATATCTAATTCATATCATCTTAAGAAATATATGAATTTAATTGTAAAAAATTAAACCAATTTCTTAAAGACTAAACTTCATTATAAAACATACCAAAATTTCACTTGAAAAGGAGTAAAATTTAATGATTTTTGACAAGTCTTAAAAAGTGTGTTACAATTATCAATTTTTGAGTCACAAGGAACTATGCCCTCTTCAACAAAATTTAGATGAGAAGCATAATATAATAAAATAATATAGAAGAAAAGTAGTATAATTAAATATAAAACATAAATATTTCATACTTTACTAAAAACTCTTCTAATGCTTCTCTTCTTTTCTCAACAAATTTCATATCAAATGTATTTTTAAAAGGAGATTTTGGAGGTAAATCAGGAATTTTCTAAAGGAAGGGAAACAAATTTAATTACAAATATTATAATATTACAAATCTCACATATGAAAACTCCTTTCTCCAACTAGTATTTACACAGTTATAGAACCAAAAGTAATATTTTAATTATTTTTGAATTTTAAACAAAAATAAACCACCAGGTATAAACAAATAGATGATTGAAAATTAACATAATTATGTATTATTTTTTGTATTTTTCAAAATTAAATATAATGCCATTGAGTGAAATATGTACACTAAATTAACTTGAAATGAGAAAAAAAATTATTAGTTATTTTATAAAAAGATAACTGTAAATAATTGGCAAAGAAACCATTAAATCAATAATATGAAGGAGGAAATTGGATAGAACAGGACCACTTTGAACCTTTTACTTTTTTTAGCTTTAGAAAAAGAACTTGAGAATGTTATTTGAAGTTGATTCTATAAATAATTATACTATCCCCAATTTAACTCTTTATTAAAAAAATTATTAGCCATCAAAGCTATTATAAAAATTCTACTTAATTATCAAATTCTATTAGTCTCTGAATCATGGAACATTCTATAAAATTCTATTTTAAGTATGAAATATATTTTTATAATTTAAAAACCACCTAAGATTAAAAAATATTCTCAATTATTCAGCTTTTCTTCTTGTGTCTTTAAAACTGAATACAATTATAGTTTGATATTTCTTTTTTTTGTTATGCAATCAAGAATATTTGGCCATTTATACTTACATATTTTCTTTTTAATGTAATGCTTGCAGAAGGCTGAATTTTCAATTTTGAAGGATAAAAATTTCAGTGTATTTTGTCAATTTACTTGAAGATAGCTCTTAAGAGATTGTTACTATAATTAATTATTTTACTATCTCAGCTGACTGTATATTAATATTAACTAATCTTTACTATTTAAAGATGATAATATAATGTATATGATGTATATTAATTATCATACACTGTTTTTAACATGTTACATTATAACTATTGTGCATCACTTGAAACATCAATATTTTTCAATATTTCAGCTTTTAAACCCACACAATAAAATCAAATATAAATAATTCTGCATATAAATTAGAAAAATACAATATTCTTAAATAGGTCTTGAGTCACTTTCTACTAACACACATTGATCAACTTTCATTTTCAATTATTCCAAAATTACTTCATATACTAAGAAAGATTTATTTTAACAAAGATTTTATCAAAGCCTATAAATATTATTCACAGAATAAATCAAATTGACATACGTGAAAGGAAACTGCTTGGCTAACATTGAGCGTAAAATTCTAAAATTTGAATACCTTCTGCGAACGGAACTTTTGTCAAAAGTAAATGATGGGTCATTTGTCTGAAAGAAATTATAATGAAAATGTAATAATAAATAAAACTTATTAAATAAGTAGAACAAATTAGTAAAAATGTATTATCCTACAAATTATTATAGTGGATAATTAGAACAAATTGTTTAAGAAAAAAAGTTTCAAACTGACATACTAACTTTAAAATGCTAATAAAATTAGCTGAAAAGGTTAGTTAAAAAAGCTTTGCAATTCTTCATTACAAATTTAGTATTGTCAAAAAGACAATTTAATAAATTAACATATATAAAGATTCTGCGATAGTATTATAATTTTACTAGAAATTGAAACATTTACAGAAAAACATAACAGAAAATAGATTGAAAGAGTATCAAGTTAAGAAAATATATATTTAGAAACATTTTTACATTTTGGTTTATTTATGTAAAACAAATAATTTTACATATTTATAGTTGTTCCATAAAAATGATCAAACAAAAATTATCGAAAGACAAATTCATATATACCTCAATGTTTATTTCATAAGTTACATATGAGGCATATGGTTCGATCCTTGTTTCAACCTTGAGTTTGATGAAAGACTTGGGAGAAAAGAAACCAAAAAGAATAAAATAAAAAATAGAAAACATAAATACAGAAAAAAACTTCTTTAATCTACAAAATTGACTGATATTAAATGCATCATATAAATCATGTCTATATATAATAGTTTATTAATTATCATGCATTCTATAATGCCTTTATTTATACAGCTAATGCATATTAATTATATCCTACTTTCTGTTGGTGAAATCAAAGTAATAATGGCATCTCTTTGTAAACAATTTGTAATATGTTGTTCAGTCACATCTGTTTGAAGATATTTTATTTTTTAAAAATTCTTTCAACAGTTTCGATTTTTTTATTAAACATATTTTAGTAGCTCATATTTCAATTTGTGCATGCTCACTGGCTGGCACAACTAATCATTTTCAATGAAAGACAAAATATACAAGTATTATGATATCTAAGCCAATATATAATGAAAACATTATTAAATTTCATATAGTTTCTTTCTCTAAAAAATATTTTGAACTTGGACAGAAAATAATAAAAGTTTTACTTCAACCATAAGAAAACTGTATATTTTTTATTTGTAAAAAGTTATTAAGTATTAAAATTCTACAAAGAAGTTTATTTTTAAATTTTAGAATTAGAAGTTAACCATGATTTTGGTAGCTTATTTAACAAAGTTTTGATAGCTTATAAACAAAAGCTACACTACGTTTCTAGAAAAAATTACATTTTGTGGTAAATTAATAATTAAAAATTTTTTTTTTTTTTTAAAGTTCTAAAATAATTTAATATGAAAAAATTTTAAATAAATATTTTTTTATGTAGTCATACAATAAATTAACACATTTTCATTTATGGAGACCACTTTATTCTATATGTAAATGATCAAATCATTACCATATATTGCAAAAGTCAAACTTTTGGTGAGGGCGAGGTGAGCGAAATCTTTGAAATAATCAGCAACATTTTGCTTGGAACCCATTAACAGAGAAGTAGCAATATATTTATTTTTAAATACATATTTCTATATTATAGCAATTTTGGTGATATTATTTTGTAGAATTTATTAGAGGTTTACAAGTTATATTTTAACAATTCATGACAGTAGTAATATTATTTGCCAAAGCAGTTAAAGAAATCACTAGGAAAAATTTATTTATATCAAAATTTTAATTTTTCAGGATATTAATTAACAAATAATAATTATGTTTCTTACCTGGCAATCAGGTTCACCACTCAAAATCTCCAGCATACTAGAACAAGGGGTCTAAAATGATAATTCATGACAATATAAAATAACTATCAAATTTTGATTCTATCGAAGAAATTCTCCCCTTCTCAAAAAAAAAAAAAAAAAAAAAAAAGGTAATAATACAATTTAATCTACATCTAAGTAAATTTTGACAATTGCTGAATTTGGAATATGTCTAAATTGAATGGTGTGAGTTAAATTACATTCAAAATGGATTTAAATATATTTTCGGAACTTCATAACAAAAGAACTAACAAATATTAGATAGAGAGTAAACAAACAAATACTATTATTCATAAAGATTCTATTCATAAATTACAGCCCATTAAAAACAATAATAATGATACAAATAAGGTATTTTTTTTATTTAAATTAATTAAAGCATCAAACGAATTTGAAGTACATAGAAATCAAAATTCACATAATAATTATAGGTGTCAATTTAAAAAAGAATCATTTATTGAATGTAAAAATAAATTAAACATATTTTGACAAATTACTGCAGACAAATATATACCTAACAATTTTACAGTAAGAATTTTAAAACTAAATTTACATGACACTAGACAATTCAGCAATATTTATTTAGAATCATTTTCAGATATTTTATTTATAAATCAATTATTTGTATTATTATATTTTTCTTATAAATACCTTTCATGAAAATAAAAAACTAAAATTCCAAAGTATATTATTGTCTAGCACTATACAAAGAAATAATATACTATTGTTTAACATTTAAAAGGGCAATTTTAGTAGTTTATGCACAATGTAAAAGTTTAAAAAAGTTGAAAAACCTTTTATTTAACAAAATATGTGAGAAAAAAAGTATAATTGCCTTGATATTTAATAACTACATATTTAAAACTACATTTTTTGTTAATATTTAAAGATTTCTATCAATAAACTTTAAAGCTCTTTTTCAGAAAAACAAGAATTTTTAAAAAACTTATTTTTTTTCTTTTAAGAAATATATTTTTAAATAAAAAAATAGCGAAATAGAAAACTGCTTTAAAAGTGTAAAAAACTCACATATCAGCTAGGATTCAATATTTCTTAATGAAAACGAAATTTCCGTTAAGTGACAACAGATGATTTCACATTGTTTGAAACGTTATGCAACTGTTCTTGAAAGTAATCAGTAATAATAGTAGTAGTAGTTCTAATAATAGAAGTAGTTCTAATAATAGCACAACCGGTTTCACAACAAACACGGGAATGAAAATTGGAGAAAAAAATATTAAAAAAAAAAAAAAAAGCATTTGAAGACTCATGTTCTATGTTTTGAAATTTTATTTATATACAAAATACAAACTATTTAATTAAATTTAAAGTCGTTAAATTATGTTTAAATACAAGGAAAAAAAAAACACAATAGATGAACTAAATCTTATTGTGTAATTTAAAAAAATTCTTATTCCGACAATTTAAATATGTAATGCATTGAAAATTATTCTTATTTAAGATTTTTTTTGTAGCAAAATTCTTTTTTTCTGTAATAAATTAATAAGCGTATTGCTGTTTTTCATATGTACAATGTTTTGACAACAACGAAATTTTATAACCTCTTCAATGCAGTTCTATACTAACTTTTTGACATTCACCTTCGACTGAAACTTAGATCCCTCCTTTTTCAAATGAAATTTAAATATGCAGTTAATAAGATATATAATAAATTTCTATGGTTTCTTTTGCATTTAATTGACGCGGATTTAAAGTTTTGTTAAGATGGTGCTATCTCAATGGCTCAAAGATAAGAAGACGGATTATCATTTTTAATGTTTTCGGGTCTTTGCTTGACATGATTAAGGATTGATCACTATCCCTTCGAATATTCCCCTTAATTCAATAATATAATAGAAAAAATAAAAATACTATAAGCATAAATAAGAAAACTGTAAAATTTCAATATTATTTAATATTATGACTTTGATTTTAACATCTGTGCGAAATTCACAATTTAGAAATTAATCTGTCTAAAACCAAACAATAAACAACAAATTAAACAATCTGGCTTAAAAAAGAGGGAAATTAAAAAGTTCCAGGTCTAAAAACCAAACAATTAACAACAAATTAAACAATCTAGCGTAAAAAGAGAAAATTAAGAAGTTCCATGCGAACTAAATTCTAAAAATAATAAAAATTTTAGTTAAAACAATAACAATATGTAATAGAATTCTGAAATTAAATGTTTGTGAAATAGTCCTCACAAAATCCCGAAAGAATTTCTATACACAATTCAAATAATTGAAACTAATGTATAATCTAAGATTGAAATATATATCTATATAAATAAAACAACGAAACTGTTTGTGCGAGGTTTCGTTTACTTATCACAAATGAACATTTAGATGGTGGATAAAAGAAGAAATTTTTTTTATTATATGGCTTTATTTCCATTCGAATTTGACGACTTCTCCTACTCACTTTGACTCGTATACTGGTTCGTGTACATTACAATTATAAATCACTGTTTGAGTAAGTAAGGAAGGATTGTCAAAGCGAAGGATCACTTGAAATTTTGATCACAGCAATGCCACCATTGCTGGCATAACGATGTCAAAAAGGTTGCACTTGACCTAGATAGACGAGAATTGTCAGAGTAGCTCTTACAACACTTAATTCCCCAGTATCAACGATCAAGAGTGTAACCACGATACCAATGAATGCAAGGATCATTGATAAAGGAAATGAAAAACGGAGTCTAAGTTAGTAGCTTCAAGGGATGCAAACAGACTACTCCCTCAGCTATACACACCCATAAGCGCATTTGAAGCTGTTCCTAAGTCGTTCGAAATGGAATTTCACTGACTGAAGAAGAATTTATTTCAATGATGAGTCTAACTTCGAATTGAGCCCCGATGACCAATGAAGTCATATCTAGAGTCATTTAGGATTGTGGTGTATATGACTATTTTCCGCTACAGATTCACAATCGGGAGCGAATTTTTAATTTATAACTGGATCTCTTTGGTTGTTATCTTGTTAAATTTGGGCGGTATTCTAATGATATTCCATTCCCTGATCGAATTCTGATTTCTTCGGCATGCTAGTTACACACTCTGCCACATAATTACAATTTGTGGAATTTACTTTTAAACATATGAGCGCTCATAAGCACACAGGGCAAAATCTATGGGGAAAACAAGTACGCAGGCGAAAAATCAAAAAGAGAATGGACAAGGAACTTTTTAGAAAACAGTGTGTCAGTGTTTGCAATTGTCCTCTTGCAATAAATTGCTTTTAGAAATGAAGAGATTCAATGACGATTGTGGTAATACGTATATGTTTTCTACATCGATTTTTATACTGCTTGGTGGGAATTGTACAAATTTTTCTCTCATATGACAACGGAGAATCAACTCCCTCTAAAGATTTTCACAGACGGCAAAGTTCTTCTTTATTATCCGTCGGAGGAATATTCTTAATACACATATGTGGAATAAAACTTCCGTTGATGTGCAGAAAAAATGTGCATATATGATAAGTTGTGTTAAAATTATATGTTGTGACTGATGTTAACAGTATTTTTTTTTTTTTTTTTTTTTTGCTGTTGAAAATTTTTGGAATTATAACATTGAAATAATACTTTATATTTCTTTTCAATACAACAAATAAAACGTTTTATGATGTTTAATGTTAGCTGGCAGTACCCGAGCATATGTGTCAGTAAGTATATTATATACTGAAAAAAATGAACGAAGCTCTTTGGCTGCGAAGCAATCACACACATCTATTTTGAGATGAAGGGGAGTTGTTTTTTGGTTCAAGCCCATTGCAACTGTTATGACATTTTTTTTAAATTTTTTAAAAATAAATAATAAATTAATTAAAATAAAAGTAGGAAAAATATTAAATCAAAAAGAAGATTAATTATGAAAAGAAAAATATTAAAGAAAAATAACAATTAAAAGGTAAATGATAGAAGAAGATAATAAATGAGCAATACTATCATTCAGTCGAATTAGAATTTTGCGCCAGACAACTAATAAAGGTCTGCAATTTATCAATAGGATTTTCAGTATTTTTAAGTTTTTAGAAAACGAAGATAATCTCATTATTTGAATTAGAAAACAATGGAGGCAAACTCGTTCATTATTAAAAGTATATCAGTAGCAATTTCACTGGATGATGATTAAAAGTCATTTCCAGGTGCAGACAAAGGCTATGGGACATAAGCATAGAGGCACCTCGAGGCTTCAGGAAAGCTCAAATTTGAGGTAACTTACCAGGAGGCAGGGAATTGATAGAAAATATTTCTAGCATTGATAATATTTGTAGAGTTCAGTAGACGCTTTGGGAATTTAGGGCAGCCCCGCGAAGCATCAAGATGACCAATGTTACCACAATTTATAAAAAGTGGAATTGCTAATAGTTTCTATGGGGAATGCTTTTTGCAATCTTCATATTGTTCTCCACATTTGAAATACCGTGGGATAAAATTGCAATTAGAATAGTTATGATGAAAATTATTACATCTGTAGCACTGTATCGCAATAGGTCTTTTATTAAAATTGTCAACTTTTACACATAGACATAGATGTCTATTTAATGGAATGATGCCTTCGTTATCTTTACAAGGTGAAACTAATTACCAGATCGGTAGTGACTGCTTGTGATGCTGCAAATGATGCAAGTTCTGTTGCAATTTGTCTTTGCTGATTGAGTAATTTTAACATCCTTAAACCCTTTACAGACCAAAGTGTGACTTATTTATTCAATAGGTGGGATGCGACAAAGTAAATTTAAGAACGACATTAAAAAGCCTCTCAGATGTAGGAGTAGTAATAAAAAATCCAATCATCAATTTTCCTTCAAAAATATTGAGTAATAGTTATATGGTGCAGAGCATCCGTAGGAAACATCTTCAAAAAACTTATCTCTTTTTTGTCTTTTTGAGAATATCCCGTAAATACAAGTTGACATGATTAATAACACACCCCGAGGTATCCTTGAGATTGATAGTAGTGGTAATCATATTTATGGAGGATGTCAAGTTTCGAATATGAATATCAAAGACCATTAATTGTTCACATACCAATTGAGGTGATATGGAAGGTACTTTCGGAGGGACATGTTAAGGTCCGTTCCTCCCAAATTTCTAAATTGCATGAAGTATCCATGAATCTTGTATAACTGCTGCATTCAAGCTCTTTCATAAACTTATGGAATTTCTGCCACAAAACGTTCTTTTCGAATACTTTTACTTAAAATAAACACTCCTTAATATGTTGGTGCAATTTCAGAAAGTTAAAAAAACTATAGGTTGCAATAAGACTTTCATTCATCTCAGAATATTTAAAAAAAGCAAGCAATATATATATAAAAAATTTAATGTCAATTCCTACTTTTTTTTTTTCATTATATTGCTGAAAAGTCCTTTACAAATAAAGTTGAAATTTTCCTCTTACATCTGGCGCCATCTATTATTAGATACATCTTATAACTTAAATCTAAAAAAAAAACTAAAATTAATTAATTAAATTTAATTAATGAAGTAATATTTGAAAAACTGTATTAATATCAAGTGTCATCCACTACAAGTTCAAAAAATGCATTTGAACTTGAGTAGATGAATAAAAAAAGTATTTTATTAACGACTGAAAATTTGAACAAGATATATAAAGCGAGTGTGTGAACTAATAGTAGAAATTGGAAAAAGAATTAAAAATTCAAGAATTTGAAATATTGATTCTATAACAATCATACTTAGTAACCTTGAAAATACATATTATTAGAAAACGTGTGAAGTTATTGTGAATTCTACATAAATTATATGCTTTTTTTAAAAAAATATTTAAATTAAATTAATTTACTTATGACTGTCTAAAATAACCGAGTAGTTCTTTAAGATCATTTTAATATCTTGTAAATATAATTAAGAAAATAATTTATTATTTTACATAATAATTTCTATCAATTTTATATTTAGAGAGCGACACAGTTTTGATTTAAATAAAAAAATTATTCTAATAGTTTTAGTAAAAATTATTCTAATAGTTAAGCAAATGATTCTTTTTTAAATTTCAAAATGTATTTTAAGCATAAGTACTATAAATCAAGGTTTTTATATTTTTATAGTTTTATTTATTAATATTTTATGAATTAGAATCAGGATAATTTTCCGTTTCCAAAAAAGTATAGAACTTAACTATTTTTTAAATAAAAAAAAATCTTATTAAATGCATGAAAAATTTAATTAAAAAGATTAAAAACTTATAACAAACGAATTTACATATTTTATTATTAATTTTTCACTTTCCAAATCGTTCTCAGCATAAATTCGTTTGTGCAAAAACAAATATATAAAAATATATTCTTTCCAATTTGGAAACGAGTATATAATTAAATTTTTCTTGTATATCTCTTAAACTTTTCATGACAATTAAAAAAAAAATATATATGAAGATTGCAGCATTTATTTGAAGAAATGTAAGGAAAACCAACAGCATAAAAATTTTAATATGCTATAATTCCTCATTTTTTTTTCATAACGATATTTTGTATTTAAAGTCAATTTTTGAACTATCATAACTTATAAATTTTTAATAAGATTTCTGCAAAAAAATGTTCATAAACTAATTTTATAAATTTAAATCGATTGCGCTAAAATATTCAGGTTTCATAATGGAAAAAAATTACGTTAGCAGTTAATTAACCATTTAAATTAATTTAATTACATTACGTCATAAGTTAACTCCTTTTGAGCCATTTCCAGCGATATCCCCTTTGTGAAGATCTAATTATAGTTACGAAAGTTATTAAGGGCGTCAGAATTATTTGGGTGGCGACTGTACAGTGGAATTCCCAAATTGCTAAAGCTCAGTCTAAGAAAAAATTAGACGACCAGTAATATGTTTCTTCTCTTGCATGCATTATATCAAATGCAGTAATAATTTAGTTTTATTAATTCGTATATAGCTTTGTTAACAATTGAATATATGTAATTTGTTTTTTGTTCAAATGAGCACCAATTTATAAAAAATTTTCCATCATGTATTAAATAAATAATAATTGTCTAATAATCATTGAAAGTTTTTGAATGATTCAAACGTCAAGCATTACAAATGGTGCATTTTTTGGAAGCAACAATCAGCCTATTAATGTTACATATAACATTATCAAAGGAGCAACATTTTTGTAATATTAGCAAATGGAGTAAATTTTATATTATTATTTAATTATATATTATTATAGTGTAGCAAATAGAGTAAAGTTTGAATGTATTATGCTTTATTTTGAGTGCATATGTTTTGAATTAGTGCATATGTGTGAATAGTTCATATGTGAAAGTGCATATGTTAATTAGTGCATATGATTATTATTAGTGCTTCATTTAAGTGTGGGGTTTTTGAGACTGTTTGTATGGAAACTTTCTAAACACGTCTGTAGGTATAACCTATAGATTAAAAATCTTGGATTTCGTAATGAAAACAATTTCATGTTAACAGTCAATTAAACATATTAATGAATTTTGTTAATTAATTAAATTATATTATAAGTTAACTCCTTTCAAGCCATTTCCAACGATATCCCCTTTGGGAAGATTTAATTACAAGTTATTAAGGATGTCCCATATTGTTTTTTAGGGAGGGGCTATATACTATACAACAAGCCCTGTTTGTCCAAGAAAGTTTTGGTTGAAATGCAAATTGAAAAACTTCAAAAACGTTTAAAAATGATTTGTATGTACATATATATGAATATTAATCAAATAAGTATATTTATTTGTTAACAAAAAAAAAAAAAAAAAAAAGGGAGATAAAAGGCAATTCAAATTCCGATGTTGGAAAATGTAACATATCGCAGGATCACAGGAGATTAACTGCAGTATATATATATATGAACTTCCATTGCAGTTAATCTCCGTGATCCTGCGATATATTACATTTTTCAACACTGAATTTCGAATTGCCTTTTTTATCTCCTTTTTTACCTATAGGAATATAAATAAAGATGCATCTAGCATAAAAATATTATATATGCATGTCATTGTCCTTTCTCTAATTTCAAGTACCAAAATAGACTTCTGAAACCTATATTTTTGTATTTTTATTGCATGAGTATACAATTCTGAAGGTGAATGACATTATGCAAAATAAAGGGATTAGTAGTTGTAAGGTCCCTAAAATTCCAAGTGGGAAAAAACTGAAAGAAATTAAATTCTTGATAAAGAATATTTTATTCATATGTATTGTACTGAAAGAAGAATGCCCGAAATGCAGAAATTAAGTTCAATGTAGGAGCTATAACATATTGATATGCCACCTCTTCTGTTCTTGCCCGATGCAATAAGTATAGTATTTAGGAAACCCTCAATTGTAAAGAGAACTTCAGTGGTTGTTATGTCGAGGTCGGTTCTACAGCAACTTGACGAAGGTTGCAAAGCTATTGTTCAAGTTAAGGAGGCAATAATTTTTTTTTTTTTTTTGGTGTTTAACGATCGTCACAGAATATTTTTCTTTTTATTACTTTTTATGACTTTTTCGATGTGATTGAGCTCGCTTTTCAGAGCTGCGAAAGCATGCCTTTTTTGAATATTTCTGTGTTGGTTTTTTTTTCATTTAAAGATTGTTTTAGTGAACTTTTTATTATTATTTTTTTTTTTTTATTTCCAATGACAGATTATGAACAGTTACAGCAAAAAAGAACAACAACAACAACAAAAAAAAAAAACATACAAAATACAGCAACAACAAAAATAATACAACAAATACAACAAAACATGCTGAGACAGAATTCACTAATCTAACAATAATGCCAAGTTGCAGATCTTCTAGCCACTAAAAATTACCAGGTGCACCACGGGGAGGTAGATCTTCTGCGCACCCGTTTTAGTGAACTTTGTAAAGTCAATATGTAAGGACGAAATAATTAAATTAAATTAAAAAACATTGAATAAATGAATGAATTAAATTAAATTAAAAGATGCCTTTCATTAGTTGTTCATTTCTTGGTACTTTATTTAGGATGTATTTAGAAATTTTATCGTCTTTAGTTCGGGATATTTATTTCAATGAAAGATCTTAAAAACAATTCGTGATATGGAATTTTATCCTTTTATAATCACATCAATTTCGCATTGGCATGAAATTTTGTAAAGATTATTATATTTTCTACTGTTTTGCTTTGATAATATTTTCAGTATTTTATTAGTGTATTATTTTGAGTGTGGGGTTTTTGAGACTGTGTGCAAAAAAAACCCAATTTTGGGAAAACTAAAAACTAATGGAAATAATGGAAACTTTCTAAACACGTCTATACTAATAAAAACATTAACTTCGGCTGTAGTACCATTTATCAAAATTATTTATATCTTAATCAAAATACAAATTCGTCATACTTTGGATCAATATTTTAAATAAACTAAATACATTTGTTTAATTGAGTGGGAATTATTGATAGGTTTAGTTAAGTTAGGTTTATTTTCCTTGAATAGTTTGGTGCCAATTATTATTATTATTATTATTTTATATAGATCGTATAAAACAGATTTTCGATATGTATTATCCAATTATACTAGTACATTATATTTCTTCAAATATATATTATACAAACATACATTATTGAATTCATTAAAATTTTCAGAGTTTTCTAATTTTAAGAGAAGACATTATATGTACCGATAATGATACTGATTTGAAAAGATAAAGTGATGAAAAACAAAAACAAACACAATTAAAGCTCAACAAAGATTTTATTTAAAAACAGTTGATCAGAATGATCATTTTGTAGAAATAGGAAAAATGCTGTTCATCCAATATATTGTTCTGTGTTATAGCTCAGTATATTGAACATTTGCTGGTTATTGTCATTTAAATCCTGTTTAGGGAAGATGTTCCAGGTACGTTAAATCCATCATTTCAGTGTATGTCCTTTCCATTTCTATTCCTATAAAAGATAATAAAAAATATTAAAATCGATTGTAAGAAGGAAAAAAAATTGTTAATTATAATTAAGAAAAATTATCATAATTATTACAATTATTTATAATTATGAAAATACTTTTGATAGAATTCATCAATACAGATCATAATAATTCACTTGAATTTTTGATAAAAAATGATTTTTTGTCAAAAAAATGTTCAAATCTATAAACCGAATAAATTAAAACAGTAGTTTATTTTAATAAAATTTATCATCGTTATTTATACCATTTCACAGAAATAATAATGATAATTCATACTCATGCTATTTATGTGCTGTATTTTTAATTTCAAAATATCTCCTTTTAAACTTAGCATTGTTAAAATTCTGAATTAAAGAAATGAATTTTTTTTATGCAGTTACAATTTTTAAGTACTCTTAAAGTCAAATTTTCTGTCTTGAAAATGTATTTTAAAAAAAGTACAATTATATTTAGGTTTTATAACTCAAATTTATGTGAAATCAAACACATTTTAAACAGAGTGAGTATATGCGCAATTCAGTTCTTAAAAAATGGAAACGTTAAATCAAAAGAACAGTTTAAAATTTTGTATGAATGAATTATATATGGCATTAATATCTTAGAGCCCTGATGGCCGAGTGACTAGCGCTCTGGCGTTGGGTGTCACGGGTTTTGGTTTTGAGTTCCGGCGGTTTATAGTGGTTTGTTAGTAATATTTGTAGGGGTTCGGAATCCACTTCAAATCGAAGGTCCTGATATGATTGTAGAGCGTTGGGCGTAGGGACTGACAACCCTTCCCCGTAAAAAGGAAACATCTCCTGTTTCGAAATCTGCCAATAGGCAGACGGCATTGGCCCACCATAGGACTTTAGCACCAATGATTATGATGATTAACATCTTAAATTCCGGCTTAATATTTAGTGTCTGGCTTTAAATTTATTGTAATTTTGTACAATTTATGAATGTTTTTATTACTAGAAATCATTTTGGATTTTGGAAATTCATTTCAAAACGTACTAAATGAACTGAACTTAATATCTTGCACATTGAGAATGACCACGCTAAATCTGTTGACCAGAAAATATCTTATGGGTTTAATGAAGTGGGTAGAAGGTGAGAATCCTCAGATATCAATTTAAGGGATGTTAATAGTGGCGGCACCAGAGGCTAATATCGATCTACCTGAATAGGGCTTTCATATGAAAAACAAAAAGCTTAAATATGTATTACAAGTTAATGAACGCATTTGAGCGAATATTTATTGACATTAAAAAGAAGTCAGATGTAGATTTAAACCTATTTATACATTAAAATGTATTTTAACATCATTAACTTGTTTTTTTATTATATTTAAATTTTATGATCATGACTGTATAAGTCATCTAAAATGAAGTCATCTTGAAAAATGTTATCACACGGAATTCTCGACCAAAATGTATTATGTTTGACAATTTACTCACCATTTAGTACCATCTGTAAGGATGGACTCCATAGCCATAGTTATAGGCATATCCGGGGGCAGCAACTACTGGAACACCACCAGAGGAAGCATAGTGAGATACGCGGGCTCCAGGAGTGTAGGTGTTGTAGCCATAGTTGTAGGCCTGGCTCATGGCACCAATGACCATGGCGAAAAGAAAGATAGCAATCTGAAAGAATAATATTAAGTTTTTAGATTAGTTCTTTTCAATCACCATTATTGTAGTTACAACAGCTCATAGTTTTAAAAAAGAATATTTTTTGATAATGTGAAAAGCAATAATGTTGGCTCATTTTATGTATCGAATGCTATGAAATTATTTAAAAAATATTTCTTTATACATATTTTATTTTTGCTTTATAGCGTAGTTTTCCAAAGTTAAGAATTTGGCAAACAATCATAACGACATACCATTCATTCTTTATTGTATGAAAACTTGTTCAAGATATTTTAATATATTATAGATATTTTTTATTATTGTAAAAGATGTGACTAAAAAAAAAAATCAGCCTCTCTAATAATCAAGTTTCAGTTAGCATTTACTACAATTTTCGTCATCTTCATGATTGTTACTTCATAATTTTATTTTAAGCATGTAAAACATGTAAAATAATATTGTATGTAATGCAAATTAAAAAAAAATATTTTATTTTATCTTGCAACAAATATGGTTTATATTTTATTTTTTCAGTTAGCATTTCAAAGTTTGCAGTTAGCATAATCAAAGTATCAGTTAGCATTTACTACAATTTTCGTCAGCTTCATGAAAGTTACTGTACTTCATGATTTTACTTTAAGTATGTAAAAGTATGTATTTTTATGGTAATAAAAATAATTTTTGTACTCTGAAACTACTATATTCTACAATTATTTCTAAAAACATATATATATTATATAATATTATATTTATTGTTTATTAAATAATTAATAATAATATTATATTTATGGTTTAAATTATAATATTATATTTTATATTTTTAAATGAGTATACTATTATGAGAATATTTTCTATTTTGTAAACGTCTTTTTAACACAAGAAGAAACGTTTTTATTTTTAAATGCATTATAGATAAATTTGTAATTATCTACCGAAATTTATGGTCATCAATAATAAAAGCAAACGTATTTTTTTCCAGAAAAAAATTAAATTAATTTCTACAATTACTTATTAAAGTAGCATTCTCATTTAAATACAGCAGATACAGAAGTATAGCACAAATTTGAGATAATTAAAAGTTTTTAACAATACACAAAAATATAAACTATATCAGAAACTATACTTACAACAGCCTTCATGTGTTTTCAAAAAAATTCGCTTTTCTCTTAGGATAAGCGAGGTAAATTTGCTCTAAACAGTCACGATATTTATATACTTAGCTACAGCATATTCGATCAGAATTTTTTTAATTCACCTTCCATTTTTTTTTTTTTGCTGTTGGAAAAAAAAAAAGAAGATTCGAAAGCCGGCCATTCGATCAAAAAATCGTTTGATTGGTTATTGTCCTTCCACGCCTTTCGAACGTCACACAAACACCCTAAAAACATACCTCCAAACCGTTCCATTCAGAGACGGACAGCTAACATAACCTGAGGATTCATAAATTCAAGGACGTAAAATTTCATCGGAAGATCTCCCATTGCCAAGGATCACTTTTTAATTGAGAGAACCACACCCTATCACCACACTTTTGTCCTTGGTTTGGTGATTTGTCCCTGAAAGGTTAAGTTCCTTGGGTAGGAAGATCTTCGGAAAAAAATTATAATTTGGTAATATTTAATGCAAGTGTCAATACATTTTACCAAATGACATAGAGAACTAAAACAACTGCCTTATAGTTAATGTTATTTTTAAGGTCATCCTCAAAGTGCAAAACTCAGTTCATGCTTGGCATTTAATGAGGAAGGATTTTAATTAACGATTTCACATAAGATAGATCTTCTGTTAAATTTATCATCGATATATATAAAACTAATTGAAGAAAGCACATTTTTTTTATTGCAATATAATGAGGGTGAGATTTAAGCATAAAATAAATGAAAAAAAAAAACCCATTTTTTTTTTTTATTTGGTTGATTTTGATATTTTATTTGATCTTTTAACGATTTTAACATAATACAAATCCCAAAAATTCAATTCCTAGATATTTGGATTTTTTATGCTTTAGTAATAATGGGATTCTTCAGAATTTTTCAAATGGATTTATTTTAATTATTTTTTCCATAGAATTCTTCTAACTGATGTAGATGTAGTTTTTAATGGATGTAGATCTTCCAAGGATGATTTTTTGTAAAGAATCACAAGATAATTTGATTTTTAAAGATAATCTTCGATCAGGATTAACGCGAAAGATATCTTGCTGAGATAGCTCAATTATCTACCTTTTAATATAAGAATTAAACAGATTTTATTTCCCCTATTAAAGTACTAGGAATAGCAAAAAGTTAATTATTCCATGAATGCCTTTTAATTGCTATCAGTTTAAAATATATTTATATTAAATTATATTGGCTTTAATAGAAGTATATTTATTATATATATTGGCTTAAATAGAAGTATATTTATTATTATATAATGGCTTTAATATAAATTTTGATTCTCCTACGCAAGTTGGTGAAGGCGAATCAAAATTTAACTAGGCTGCTCATCACAGTAAAAGAAAGCAATTGATTATCAACATTAAATTTCATTGTTCAGTTTGAGGCTATTTCTATAAAAAGTATTTAGGAGTTTTCTTTTTTTCATAAATAAGCATGAATATTTATTTATTATTCAAGACAATCGCATTGTAACAAATTTCTTACTTTTTATTTCAATGCAGTATTTGAAATCAAAACTTTGAAAGATTTATAAGGATTTAATATATGATGATAAGTATGCTTGTATTGCAAGATAAAGAATGACTAGATTGCTATCACGGGAAAATATTGTTTATATCTAAAAAAGAGGAATGACAGTAACATACACTTTTTTGTTTTTGAACTGTGTAAAATAATTTTTTTTTTTTAAACAGTTATTAAATTTAAAAAATATTCCATTTATTTACGTATTTAATAATAAAAATGAGAAACTTTCAATTAATGTTTATATCAATGTTAGTTATAAGTTTAAATTATGTTTAATTTTATCGAAGTTATGTTTTATAAATTTTGGCTAACTAAAAAATTAGAAAAGCTGAATACAGTGTTTTTGTTTGAGTTCAATACATTGCCACTTAAATAAATAAATAAATATATAATGTGAGTTGGTTTAAAGATATTGATATGCACTCGTAGATATATAAATTTTTAAAAATTTTGTAAATATATTTAAAAATATTTTAGGAAGTAAGCATGCCAATTATCAGTACTACTTCTTATTATTTGATTTCTTACCAAAGAATTTGTCAACTTAGAATAGGAAGTTTTATTTTGTGTTTCAGTGCCTAAGGTTTATTTAATAGTGGCTAAGGCGAGAATTATATTATAGGAATTTATTTGAAAGGCTTCACATTAAACATATGGATCTTAATCAAAATTGATGTCACAGCTAAACAGAAGATTTGCTTTTATTATCTGAAAATAAAAATAAAATAGTTTTTATCATGTATTATATTTATTATGCCTATAAAAATTTAATATTATTTGATATGCATTTTTATTTGTTTATTTTACACGTGTCTATTTTTTATATATCAAATCAATAGAAAAATATCTTATTAATAATTAGTAATTTCTTTTATTAAAAGAGATGTTCAGCGAAAGAGAAAGCAAACTTATTGATTTATTTTTCATAGCTTAATATAACCTGAAACATATTCATTTTTTTTACGCAAAATCTTATTCGACTAATAGTATTCGACTCATATATACCTTGCTAAAAGAAAGGTGTTTTTATTAGTAGTTTACATAATAGTTCCGAAATTTTCAGAAGCATTTTTACTAAAATATTTAAACAATCAACAATTCAAAAATTTCTTATTTTACATATAATTAATCTAGAATTTTAGTAAATGAATGAACACTTTTACTGCAATTTTTCTAAATCGTTTGTATTATTTGAGAAACGTTGGTGGTCAATTTACAGCACTTTTTAATTAATGAATATATTAATTATTTCAAATAAACGAAATAAACACTTGCGGTGTTAGGTTTTATTTCGTGCGAAAAATTTTATTTGTTTGTTTAGGTAAACTACAATAAGTTTAATATTTGAGAGTATTCTAACTTTGGTATTTTATATGACAATTTCTTTTTTAATTTAAAGAAGAAAAACAAGTAATATAAAATTTAAAAAATTTATATTACTTGTTTATATAGTATATTATTAAATAATTTATATTGCATCAAGTTCCTACTACTTTTTCACTATTGCAGAAAGTCCTTTATAAATAATTTTATTCATTTTTAAGTTTATCTGGCGTCATCTATTGGTAGATACATGCAACTTAAATCTAAAAAAAAATAAAATTAATTAATTAAATTTAATTAATGAATCAATAATTTTGAAAACTGTATTAACATTCAGTGCCATCCATCCACAAGTTAAAAAAAAATGTATTTGAACTTGGTGGATGAATAAAAAGTATTTTAAGAACGATTTAAAATTTGAACAAGATATATATATATAGGGGAGTGTGAGCTAATAGAAGGAGTTGAAAAATAAAAATAAAACTATTAGTGTTACGATGTTGTTGTGATTAATCCTCAATATCCTGCAGTACATGTGTCCTGCGGATATCCCATGAGTAGTCCATTCAAGGATAGAGGAAATGAGGGCTGCTTTTGTTGTGATGGCGCATTAGGGTTAGTAATTGTTTTTAAAAGATTTAATGGCCAATCATTTAGCAATCACTTGGATCTAAAATTCTCCTTCTAATTTACAAATCAGAAATAAATTACTGAATAATTAAATAAAAACATCGTGACTTTTTATTGGTGTTTTAAAATTTTAATTAGATTTGAAAAACTATAAAAGACGAATCTTTATATTATTTCAGAAAATTTTTAATTTAATTTCTTTTTTTGTAATTTGATTTGAACTTTTAAAAATTTTAATTCGTTTTAATTGAACTTATTTCTGTAATTTTTATTGTATCTTTAAAAAGAAATATGGCTATCATTTCCTTGTATAGTTAAAATAAGACAAAAAAAAAAAAAAATAAAACTTCACAAGAATATAAACTATGCCCTTTTATATAATTTTTTTTCATTTCAATAGCATTTAAAATGATATATTTTATCTCAGACAGACACCTTTAATAGTTCCTAGGTGTATATAAATAAATCACATCAATTTGTCAGAGTAAAATAGCTTGTAACAAATAATTGCAGTACGAATTGAGGTATTATTTAAACTGACAACTAGTAATTCAGATATAATTTATATACAATGAATGTTAATTTCGAGAGAATTGATGTGTACTATTGCACGTTTTTTTTCTTCTGAAGACTTAATTCTGCTGATTTTCCTTAAAAGAAAATTGCAAAGGAGATATATTAAAGAAGTGATGATTCATTTGTAAAAGAAAATGTTCTACTCCTAACAGTTCGCATGTTAAAGGTTTTTACAAAATAATCCCCAAAAACATATATGTATATACAGGGTATATTTGTAACGATTTTAGCCACACATACTCACCCACGCACACACACAAAATATAATAAAGAAAATTTTAGTGGCCTGATGGCCGAGTGACGCTGGAGAAGGGTTCGAGTCACGACGGTGCCATGGATTTTTGTAGTGGTTCGAATCCACTTTAAACCGTAGGTCCCTCGTCTAATATGACTACTACTACTACACCACACCACATCACTGTGCCTAGAGTTGAGTTGCCCCTATACAGTTTAGGAATGATGTGGGTGCGTCTAATATGACTGTAGAGCGTTGGGCGTAGGGCTGACAACCCTACCTCGTAAAAAGAAAACATCTCCTGTCTCGTAATCTACCAGTAGGCAGAAGGCCTTGGCCCTCATGGGACTTTTGCACCACTGATGATGATGATGAACAGGTTCAGCCTGATACCTCTTTTATTGAACACTATTATATTACATTTTGATTTCTAAGATAGAAGAGCTTTCAAATATCAAGGTTGATTTTGTTTCAGTGACTTACACCAAAATCTTCTGAATTCATCTGATGTTTTGGGATATCGGTTATATAGAGCTTGATTAAAAGCCGTTAGATGCGTTTTTTAACTTGGATACAGTCTTCTAGTGAGAAGAAATAACACGGTTTATAATATCTTGAAGATACGTATTCCTTGATAAAGCTGCTTTCAGGATGTTATAATTTATTTCCTTTGTGTTCACTAATTTGTATTGTGGTTGATGGATTTTCTGGTCAACATCTTTTCATATTCTGCCATTATATATTTTGCAAATTTTTTTTTTATTTGTCATTGTAGTTTTTCGTTCAACATTTTAATCTTTTTATTCACTAAATGAGTTTAGGTTTCATTGCTGCAGCTTATGTGCTTTTCGGATCTTAAACATTTTTCTTTTTTTTTCTTTTCTTTTCTTTTTTTTTTTTTTTTTTTTTGAGAGGTTTAAATATAAGTACCCAAAAGTTTTTGTTTTATACGGATGCTATGATAGTTTTGTTATACAATTTACAAGTAGCGAATACCGGTAACAGCTTTTGGCATGCAAGTGTTTCAATTCTCTTCTTTGCTTGTTCTCCGTTGGGTTTTTGTGTTCATATAATGTGTTCCTTACACACACTTATATATATATACACACACACATATATATATATAA
Source organism: Caerostris extrusa (assembly GCA_021605095.1). Lineage (NCBI taxonomy): Eukaryota > Metazoa > Arthropoda > Arachnida > Araneae > Araneidae > Caerostris > Caerostris extrusa. Next base: position 36,604 of record BPLR01018010.1, on the reverse strand, counting down.
TATTTTGATATAGCGAAACAAATTAATCAATTTCATTATATAGCGTGACAAATTAAATATCTATATGTGGTGATTGATATGGTTATTATTTGTTATCCAACAAATATTAATTTTTATTAAGAAAACTTTCAAATGCCATTGATGTTAATATTAAAATAAGTTTTTAATTTTTTATTATTTAGAAATAATATTCATATTTGTAATTTTTGTTTAGTATAAAGCAGTTTACTTTCAAAATCAAATAATTCGACGACTTGTTTCATATATTACATTTATAATATTCTAAAATATGTATTATGTTGACGTTCTGTTGGGAGATAAAAGTTTTATTATAGATTTTGATTATCGTTTTTTTGTTTTCTTTTGGTTCGAAAGAAGTTTTATTATAGATTTTGATTATCGTTTATTTATTTTTTTAATTAGAAAAAGTTTTATTATATATTTTAAATATCGTTTAGTTATTTTTTTTTTTTTTAATTAGAAGGAAGTTTTATTCTATATTTATCATTTATTTATTTTTTTAAGGTTTTATTATATATTTTCAGTATCGTTTATTTATTTTTTTTTTAATTAGAAAGACATTTTATTATAGAATTGATTATCGTTTGTTTGTTTTCTTTAACTAGAAAGAAGTTTTATTATAAAATTTGATTATCGTTTAATTATATTTTTAATTAGAAAGAAGTTTTATTATATATTTTGATTATCTTTTATATGTTTTCTTTAAATTCAAATTTTAAAAGTCTTTATTATTTAAATTTTAATGGAATATTAAAAACACGGTTAGTGGGGTAATTAAAATAACTTCAAATTGTCATTAAATAAAGGATTTTATTATGTTTTCTATCGTATCAAATAGTAAAATTGTAACATTATTGTGCTGAGAATATTTTCTGTAAAATTTCTTTGGGTTTCTTTAAACACTTTGCTACATTTTATTCTTAATGAGATTTAGCAAAAGAAAAAAATACATTATTTCATTGAAATCATGTATAGCAGTTCGTATCTATTACAATAAATATTATTATAGCCCTTTCGTTATCTGTAGGCATTAAGATTGAAGCACGAATATTATTTAACGTAAATAAGATTATTTTATTATTTTATGTGTAAAACAAAGTCGTAGAAATATATTATGCATCTTTTAAAAATGATTATCAAATTAGTAGTGATAGTGATTATCAAATGCTTTTTTGTTGAACAACCAGTCTTTAAAAATGCATTCATGTGTGACACCATTCATTCTTGTAATCAAAGTTTTATCTTCATATTTAAATGTGTAATAGTCGGTTAAAAAACAATAAACAATTGATAAAGTGAGGATAATAAAAACAAATAAACAATTGATAAAGTGAGTTTATCAATACAATAACAATGTTTACAGAATGGTGAAAGTAAAAGTTAGTGCATCTACAGTTTTAATACAAAAGCTTAAAAAGCTTTTTGAAGTTGGTTTAAATTTACTGCTGATAAAATAGTCACATTTATTTTTAAAGATAAAAGATTAAACTAATATTATGTCAGAATTATGTTTAAACAAATATTTCTTCGATAAAAAAACTGATTTTTTTTTAAACGAGTTCTTTATTTGAAACTGATTCATTATTATGATAAAAATGTATTTTTTAAAAAGAAATTAAAAATTTCTTATTTGATTTAGAAATCATTATTTATGTTTAATTTACTTTTAATATTTAAATGAAATAAAATTTAATTACGAAAAAATTATTTGGATAAAAATTATTTATAAAACAATTATAATAAATATGTAAAGTTAATTCTATTTTTTTTTTTTTTTACTTTAATTAAAACTGTTTTATTAAAATCTTTTAATAATTATTTTAAAAACAAAATCTTATCTCTTTTAATAAATTTACAGTTCAAATATTTTCCTTAAGGTTTAGTGCTACAGATTTTTAAAAAATTGTCAATTCACTTGCAAAAATTACATGCAAAATCATCAATGAGTAGTATTTTTGTTTACTTTAAAATATATATAAAACATAAATTATTTCATAATTGCAATTTTTTTGTAAATAATTTTAAGTGAAATATATTATTTCACAAGAAAATTGGTTAATGGATTTTAATAGTTAAGAAGTTAATGTAAACGAACAAGTATAGTAGTTTTGTAATAATTTCCTAATTATTAGTTAGATTTCTTATAATTGAGAAATTTGGACAATAATACGAGTTAAAAAAAGTCAGAACGATAAATCCGTAAAAAAATATGTGTACAAAGTAATATCACAGTGAAAATTATTTTGAAGGTTTAACACGTTTAATTTAACTGCAGATTTAATCAATTAATTTCATGAAAATCAGAAATTTAACTATTTTGTAAATTAATTTTTCCTATATTTATTTAATTTAAAAATTAAATAGATACTACGAATTCACTATAAATACATGTGTCATGTCTAATTCTTCTTTATGGGGTTTTTTTTTTTTTTAGAAAACTTTAAAAAACAGTTTTTTTGTTTAATTTAAGAAATAAATAATTTTTTTTTTTTTGGAATGGCTATGTTAATAATTCTTTTCTGAAAAAAATGTGTTATGATTAATTTAGTAATCTGAAAAACTATTCCTTCCTATAAAGGATCTAATTTTTTCTCATAAAAATTCTTTTGAATTCTTTCTTCATTTTTTTTATCGTTTGCCCACGTGCCAGCGTCCTTGAGAAGATCTTCCTTTGTTCCTTCTGTAGCCCAATTTTACCACCACGCCCAAACACCTGAAAATCTTCAAAAGTTGGTCCTTCAAAGTCTATCCTACAACAAGCGGAATTTCCCTCTTCATTTTTATTTATTTATTTTTTTTTGCCCATCCAACTTTTCATGTCCGCCTTTCTTTCTTTTCTTTTTGGTTCTCACTTTTCCTTCTGTGCCTCTGTTTGACATTCTTCTCGATGCCCCTTTGCCTCTTACCACATCTCCTTAATTCATTTCTGCACGTCAGAACCTTGTTCCTGAGAAATGATAAACAGTCTTTATCTCCCATCTTACATGACAGGGCATTTTATCTGATGTGATTTGTACTTGGCGTAAAGACATAGAATAAGGATTAATCATAAAAGATCGATTAAATTACAGGAACATTAAGCACAGTTAGTTATTTCGGCAAAAGATTAGACGACTCGGACATTAAATATGATCCTATTGCCATGGAAAAATGTATATATATATATATATATGTATATATATATATATATATATATATATATATATATATATATATATATATATATATATATATATATATATATATATATATGTATATGTATATGTATATATATATATATAGTAAAGATATATATATAATATATATATATATATAAAATATATATATATATATATATATATATATATATATATATATATATATATATATATATATATATATATAACAAATTTTAAGTACTATATTAAGAGCAACTTGACCATCTACTTTATAGAGTATTTTATGTGATGTGAATTGTACTTTTGCATAAAGACACAAAGTAAGGATAAAATTATAGGAATATTAAACACAGTTAGTTATTTCGGCAAAATGTTAGAAAACTCTTTTAAATGACCCTATTTCCGTGGAAAAAAGGATGGATGGTTTCTCTACTTAAAATTTTGATAACTTAAGAAGACTATATTTGCCACCATTTTTTAAAAACTTTTTTCTGTAATATAGTACTTAAGAGCAACTTGACCATCTACATGACAGATGTGAACTGTACTGGTATTTTTCCGATGTGAACTGTACTTGGCAAAAAGACACAAAGTAAGGATTAAATTATAGGAACATTAAACACAGTTATTTTGGACCATATTGTCATGGATAGATGCTTTTACAAGTTTTAGTAACTTAAGAAGGACTGTATTTATACATCTACTTAAAATTTTTTTTTTTACACTTAAGTACTATATTAAGAGCAACTTGACCATCTATATGACAAAGCATTTTTCTGATGTGAATTGTGCTTGACATAAAGACACAGAATAAGAATTAATTATAAAAGGTCGATTAAATTACAGGAACATTACGCACAATTAGTTATTTCGGCAAAAGGTTAGAAAACTTGCACATTAAAAATGACCCTATTGCCATGGTAAAATGGATAGTTTCTTTTGCAAATTTTAGTAACTTATGAAAGACTATATTTGCCATCTATTTCTTAAAATTTTTTACAGTTAAATACTATATTAAGAACAACTCGATCATCTATATGACAGAGCGTTTTATCTGATGTTGATTATATTGATGTGAATTTCTGATGATTTTATTGATGTGAATTGTGAAAGACGCGAAATAAAAATTAATCATAAAAGGCCGATTAAATTATAGAACATTAAGCACAGTTAGTTCTTGCACATTAAAACTGACCCTATTGTGGAAAATGGATAGCTTCTTTTACGAGCTGTAGTAACTTAAGAAAGATTATATTTGTCTTCTATTGTTTTTAAAAATGTTTACAGTTAAGTACTATATTAAGAGTAGCTTAACCATCTACATGACATAGTATTTTTCCGATGTGAACTGTGCTTGACATAAAGTAAGGATTAATCATAAAAGGTCGATTAAATTATAGGAACATTAAGCACAGTCAGTTATTTCGGCAAAAGGTTAGAAAACTTGACATTAAATATGACCCTATTGCCATGGAAAATGGATTGCTTTTACAAGTTTTAGTAACTAGTGACTATATTTGTCATCTATTTTTAAAAAATTGCAGTTAAGTACTATATTAAGAACAACTTGACCATTTACATGACATAGTATTTTCCGATGTGAATTGCGCTTGACATAAAGACATAAATTAACGATTAATCATTAAAGGTCGATTAAATTATAAGAATTTTTTTTTCACATTTTTTATTTCTATTTAAATGCAAACCTACAGAAAAATTTCTTCTGATATTTGAAAATGTTTTTAATGAAATAATGAAATGTGTTTAATGAAAAAAATTTTCATGTTTTTAACTTTCCTCACTCATTCGTTTTAAATAGTCATTTTATGCCTTCTGTTAGCTCTGAGTACTAAGAATATAACTGAATGTTATTTCAACAAGATGACCAAACAAAAGGAAAACATCATATGATAAAATAAAATATCTTTGAATGACCTACTTTAAATTAAATAGATCTGAAATAAAATGCGATTAAATATCCTTTAGAAGTGAGAAATCGGAAAAGAAAAATTAAATTTCTATGAAATCTTAGCCTTGGAATTTTTTAAATATTATTTGAAAAAAAAAAAAAAAAGATTCTTTCACTTTCTAATATCAGTAGAGCCCAGTTATCAAAAGAATCTGATAAATAAAGTTTTGACAATTTGTTAATAGCTTCATTAAGAAATTATATTTCAGTTTATAAACCCTACTCTTCAGAAGTGAGTGATGCCTTTCGGGAGTAAAACTAATAGTCATTTGTATTTCGAAGAAATTCTTTCTAAGCAATCCAAATCAATGCTAAGAACTGACGCGATGTCTATTCAGTCTATTGGATTTACAAAACAGTGGCTGCAATATGTAGATCACTGATTGTACAAAAGGATTTCAAGATGTTAAAATTAAATTTGTAGTATTAGGGTTGAGCAACTCTTGATTGTAATTGGATGTGGTTGGGTTGAGACTTGAGACAAAAGTTTGAAAGTCACAGCTTTATTTACACACGCACAAACACCACACACATGCAATTAGAGACAGACAATATTTAACACATTTAAAGACATATAATTATAGATTCGTTAGAATAATTCCACTTCTAAGCCGAAAATAAAGATACTCAGGTACACGTTGGATGCACGAAATATACTTCCTCAGGATGAGTGTCTGTAGGCTAACTATTGCGCAGGGTTGAGTTGAATATATTTCCTCTCAGGATGGGAGATTACAAACTAAACGTTTCTCAATAGAAGATTGGTTGCGCTGTACTGCCTCTCGGGTGAGAGTCTCGAGACCTATTGACCATTTCTCCTGAACGCCACAGGGGGTGCTCGCCAATGCGTAGGAAGAAGCATGGCTACAAATTACATTTTATTCCCAATATAATATCAGAAGTAAAATTGCGAAGCGACATTTTTTTTTGCTTGTTTTCTATTCAATCATTAGTATAATCTTTCCATCTTGATTTTTACAGGCATGGGTGTTAATAAACGATTATGTGTTCTAAAGCACTTGCCTAACAATTGTGTTCCTGTTCTTATTCACAATTTTTCTCAATATCTCTTCATTTATGCTAGTTACAATTTGATATAAACATCACATATGACATAACATAATATAAATACCTCTATAAATTTAATTATAAACGTTATTCATAATTTGCTCATCTAAAATACATATAGTATTGTAATCTTTGATACAGTACTTCAGTATTTTAATTAAATCAAATTTTTTTACTATTAGGCAATTTGATGTCTTAGAATTCTGTAAGCTCAGATATTGACTGATTAATATTAGTGTAGCATGTTTCGATAAGAAAAACAAACTAATTATTATGCAAACTATTTAAATTTTATATCTGTTTACAATTTTGAAATTGTGTTTATAATTTCCACTTGTAATTTGTTTATAATTTTATTTGTAATTTGTTTACAATTACCACTTGTAATTTGTATATAATTTCTACTTGAATTGTAAGATTTCTTACATTTCTATTCTGCAACTTTTTAGTTTCAAACATTAGTTTTACATAATAATTTTGTGATAAAACAATAAAATTACATTTGTAAAAAACATGAACATTAATTTTTAGACTTTCACAACTATTTCATGCAAATTTATGTTGAGTTAAACAATAATTTTAATCTTTGTTATAATAGATGCTTATTTGACTTATTATAGAATATCTTGGATTTTATTTTGCTACTATTGCCACAATTTCCATCCGTGTCCTACATTTGCGAATTAGTTAAAATTTAAACAATTTCCTGTATTCTGAGCGCACCATCCCTACTTACCCGTATTAAATAATCACCCACTCATTCACCTTGCTTGTGTCCTTACTCATGCCAATCATGCAGAAATACCATCTGTGCGAAACCTACATACTTCATGTATAAATTTTAATTCTTGTCTTGTAATATATTTTTTAAAAATTTAAAATTCAATTTTTTTTCATCAAATATTTCTTGCATGGAAATACCCATTACGTCGAATAAGTAAAATTCATTTTAATAAATACAATAGAAGCATTACAAAATTGCAAATGCATTTTCTTGAAGCTGCGAATATTAGAGACAATTTCTTCTAAATCGTTCATTTGGAGTTAAACTACATCTTTTACTTAATACCCCATTTGATCTCTTCTTATACAGAGCTAAACATTTCATCAAATAAAAGCGAAGGTGTTAAATAAAAAAATTTTAATTATTGTATTGTTAATTAATTATTGTATTGTTATTATTGTTAAAAATTGTAAAATTTTGTTGTTTTATCACAAAAATTATCATGTAAAATTAATGTTTAAAACTAGAAAGTTACAGATTAGAAAATGTAAGAAATCTTGTATTTAAGTGGAAATTATAAACACAATTTCAAGATTGTTAATAGATGTAAAATTGAATAGTTTGCGTAATATTTAATTTGTTTTTACTTTTGTTAAAGAATAAATATAATAAGTATGAACAGAATTCACAAATTGGTCAATGAATTAGTAACTAGGGATAAATATTTTATTAGATTTTTCTGCTCGGAAATAGTATTTTTTAAAACAAGTATTCTAATGTAATGTATTATTTAAATATAAATGCAAATATGGATATAAAGTACATTTTAGTTCAGAAAATATATGCAATGGATACACAGGTTTTGTAATAGAACGCGTCTTTTCACACGTCCCAAATCTTCCCGATATATTTGATCTCTACAGAGATAAAAACGATATAGAAAGTTCGATCTATTTCCAATGAATCCTTCTGCGCAATGTTTGATACCCCATGAAATATTTGTCACAATAAAAGCCATTGAAGGATGCATTTGATCTACCTGGTTTCAAGTACTGTATGGTTAACTGAATATAAGAAACACAGAGAAGAAACAGTATGGCATCAGTACTGAGCTGAAATAATATTCCCTACACCATAATACCACTTCATAAGATTCAATGTCTACTTTATTGGATTTTTGTCGGTGCCACAATTTTCATGTTCGAATCCTGGAGGTAGCATGGATGTTTACCAGTGATTCGGAATTCCCGTTAAAGTATAAGTCCCTGTCTAATTAGCCCAAAGTGTGCACAAAATGATCGTAGAACGACAAACTAAATCAAACTTTACTTATTTAACGATCTTGAAGATAATCACGAAGAAAATAATTGTACACTTAATTTTGTACAAATATATCTTTTATTATAATTTATTCAAATAAACATTTTAAAGACATTGTTAATTCATGTATGTTAATATTTGTAAGGGGAATTCCATCATATCTATCAATCAAATGCAATTATAATCCCAGATCATCTTAGAATTAGATACTAGTTAGGAGATTATTTTGCTCAGGGCTTGGTTAGATAAGATAAATAATAAATATATACTATTACATTTTTAAATAATTTTCTTGAGATAAAAATACAAATTATATCACCATTAATTAACAATTAATCTAAATTTAAAATTATTTTAGCATCCATTTGCCTTACGGATATCTGGGTTTTTAAAGTCGTATCAAGACGTGCTTCTCTCTATATTTTTTTATCTATAAAAGTTTCATTTTTTAGAAAAATGATTTCTCTTCTGCCATGTTCTATAGTTTTTAATTATTATCTATTCGTGGGAATATAAACAAAAAGTTGGAAGAGAAACTGATGAATATAAATGAGCGATGATAACTGATAGAATGAAGGTTACTTTTTTTCTTAGCTCCTCCTCAAAAATGCCCCGGGTGAGATGTTCCAGCTATTATTTTCAACAACCTTCAAATAAAACCATGGCAGATCTCGCATGTAAAATGAGAGACTGTCTCATCATTTGTATGCATCATTTGAAGGCTAAGATCATTTTGAATGTGATCTTCTTTAGCAATATTGAGCTACGTTTCTGCTACGATTGCTCCATGTGACTTTAATGTCATCGTGATATAATGCCTATTCAGACATACAAAGGAACTTAATTAGCTGTGTAATTAATTAAAGACAATATCTTGCATTTGGCTTTTAAAATTCCAAGAATTTCTATGAATAAATATTTACTATAATCCATAAAATCTTTTGGTAAAGAATATGGCTTGTTTAATGATTTCGTATAATAATATTTTAAATATTCACTAATTAATGTATTTGAATTAATAAAATTAAGACAACTGATGAATATACGAATCTTAAAACTATCAAGATATTTATTTTATGCTGAATATAAATTGTAGCTTATGGAAGGATATGATTTTGGTTTGGTCATTTTGTATACGATTTAGGTTAATTAGACTGGGATCTACAGTTTAACATGTGCTTATGGAGGGAGCTTAATTCACACTTCCAATTCTAAAATTGATAAAAGAGCCAAAAAAAAAAATTTCCTGTTAGTTATAAGCATGTCCAATCGGTATGTTGGGATGCCTGTTAAATTGATTTTTGAAGAAGGGAACATATTTACAAGGTTGCCTTCTAAATTCTATTTATAGACGTATTTAAATTATATAGTTATAATATTCAGTTGAAGCATCAAAGTTGTTTTCCTATTATTAAAGTGATCAAATATCCTATCAAGATCATGAATCCTCGCATAGAAGTATGAATAAAAAAATTGTAATTCAACTCTTACTATTATTATAGATGGTTTAAATCAATTTCATATATCAGATTAGTATCCAATTATGTGATTTATATGATTTCTTTGAAATTCATAGGATTTGTGTGATTTCTTTGTACATATTCTCAGCAATAAAAAAAAAATTTGGTTAAATACTCATCTCCTTGTGTTACAGAAATGAGTGTTTCATAAATATGAAAGCATTACTATTTTTTATAATTATATTAGCTTTTATTTAACAGTATTACAGAATTTTTTTGGAGAAAATTGAATCTGAAAAAAAAAAAAGAAAAATAATTTCAGTCAAACGATAAAGAAAACAGTATGAATTGAAGATCAAGAGATGCCAGTATGTCCATTTCAGAGTTCGCCATGTTGTTCAGTCCCTGTAAAAAGAAATTATTTTATTAATGGATTAGAAGATTTATTTTATTTGATTTATTTTTAGTTAGTTAGAGATGTATTTTATTGTATAATTGTGTAATAGTTAATTCCAAAATATTAGAATTCTTTATATGAAATAAGTTTCAAAATTAAAATTTTTAGTAATTTTTCTTTTAATGTATATTATTTTTTAGCAAAATATTTAAAATCTCTACTGTGAGTTTTCTTCAACTCTAAAAAAAAAAAAAAAAAAATTCTAATTCATTGAAATCAAAATTTTTAATACAAATTAATATTTAGCTTAATTTAATAATTTTAAACGCAAATCCTGTATAACTTACGTTTTGCCATTGCCTATCAATACCAGTTCTGACCACCGTAATATCCACCACGGCTTGGATTAAATCCTTGCTGTGAATTCCAGCTGTAGGGAGAAGAATATCCAGGTCTGCTAAAGGATCTGTAGCGATACTGAGCCATGCAACATGCCACCAAAGCCACAATGATCAAAAGAGTGAACTGCAATATATATATATATATATATACAAGATAAAATTTAGACCCTTAGTATCTTGAATCTTCCTTTGTAGAATTTTAAGTCGAACTAGTAGTGAATACGTTAAATCGCTGAAAATTATTAGGCACTATAAAACTTCAATGTCTGAGATTCATTCGCTCTTGGAAGGGCCCCACTTGCACCGTAACTCTGTTTGCGCCTGGTTCATTTTATTTCCTTTAAGCGTAACTTGGGCTTTAAACATAATGCATTTCAGCTCTTATATGGGCATTATGTAAGAGAGTATATGGTCGAGGGGTTTGGTTTGTCGCTCTACTGTCATTTTGTGCATATTTTAGGCTAATTAGACCGGAACCTACAGTTTAACGTGGATTCCGAACCACTAACAAATATCCATGCCGTAGCCAGGATTCGACCTGAAGCCTGTGGAACCAATCAAAGGCCAGAGAGCTAGCCACTTGGCATCAGGCTGCAGCCCATGGTCGAAGAAAGGAAACTAAATGCCCATAAAGGCTGATGACTTTTTATTAAACAACCAAATGTCATTTATTAAACAACCAAATGTCATTTATTAAACAACCAAATGTCATTTATTAAACAACCAAATCATTTATTAAACGCATGTACTTGAAAACAAAAGCAAAAGTTATCTGCTCATGTTGATTCGACGTTACAAAAGACACTACCAATCTTTAGAAGAAAGAAAACTAATAATTTAATTATGGAATTTTACCGAATTAAATTATTAGTTTTACAAACGAAACTTTTAAGAAAGAAACTTTAATTTTCAAATTACTAATTTACCCTTTCTTTTTTTTTTTTTTTATATCTAAACTCGTTCATCGTCGATTGTTATATTTAACTGAATTATAGAATCATGTTTAGTTGTCTATTAGTAAAACACATATCACTACGTATTGTTTTATTAAATGTGAACTGTTAATCATGGGATTATTATGAATCTGTAAAATTCTATTAGATTCACCATTTAACAAGAAACATTTCAACAATCAAACTAATCTTGGTGAAGAATTTCTTTCTCTTAAAAAAGAATACATTCTCCAAATTATTGGTTAGAATTGTTACAAACTTATTATAAAGTTTTACTATCATATCAATGTTTAAATATTTTTGAAAAAAAAATGCTTAAAAATAAGTAAGTGATAAGTCTGTAAGTAATGAATTCATTTATTGTTAATGAATAGTTATAATTTAATTGAAATGTTGAGTTTTGTTTAAGTTTATTAAAAAAAAAAATACTAAAACAGTTTTTGATGTTATATGAGATTAAAATTGTTTTTAAAGATAATAATAATTTATAAATAAAGAAAAAAAAAAAAAATAATAGAAAAAAAAAAAAACCGTAAACAAAAACATTAACACCAAGAAAAAGATTTTATGAGACGTTTGACTCTATAGCGTTTGATATGTATTCGACCATACATTTGCAATTGCGATTCATACTAACATTTAATGATAAATATTGCCTCAATATCACAATTTGACAGATTTCAGCAAAGATCTTATGATTTTATAAGCTGCAAGTAAAGCGTGTTACCAATCCTATTATAAAGCATAACCGTTTTTATATGCTTACATTTTCTATTTAATAAAATATTTAATTAATCATAATAGTTATGAAACATTAATCAATTTCATATCTTTATAATTAATATCAATTTTAATTTCTTTAATCTAAAATGAACTGTAATCCATTTTATTATCATCAATGAATAATTTAACAAATAATAAAAAACCTCTTCACAAAGCAAAAGTAAATTATGTGGTGCTTTTTTATCAACGCAAACTGCTAAAAAATTGCTTATTACAATGTTTGAATTTGCCTTACAAATAATTATTCATGAATTTTGCTTACAATGGTTTGCTGTACATTAAAATTATTCATATGTGTTTAAGAAAAAGATATAAATCTTATAATAACTTATTTCAGTAAATGAATTATATTTTAGTTATAGTAAATAACAGACAAATATTATTTCAAATTAAAATAATGAAAGAATAAGATACTTACAAGATAATTCATCTTGATTTTCAAAGATTTCGAAGTTCACAAGAACTATGATTATCACAGATATGCAGAAGCCTATTTATACTGTTTTGAAAATATGCAAAATGAAACACAAGTATGTAAAAATAAAAGAGGAAACAAAATCTTTTAAGTTTTCAAGGCGATAAATGATTTATAAAAATTATTATAGCTACTGATGTGTTAACAAATGAAATATCATTTACGATATCCAAAAAAATTCCGGAGTTTCGTATTACTCACGCTTAAACTTTTACTTTCAATTTAAGCTATAGAAATCACTCACTTGTTAAAAATCTTTTGTGACTCTTAAAAACAGTAGAGAGTGGTTGCAATTTCAAAACTGGAAAAGTGGGAAAAGACGGTTGAGAATTTTTTTTTTTTTGCTTTATGCCAGGAAAAATACTTTTGAACTTTGATTTTTAATTTGAGAATTCTCACAAGTTTTGATTTAAATTTTTGTTTGGATAATATCGGTATTGTTTAAGCAATTTTTATGTTATTAAGGTTGTAAAAAAGTTAAATACAACAATAAGATGACAATTTTAAAAAAAATTGGAAGGTGACTATGTCGATCTTGATCCATCGACATATGTACTATGACTAGAAATGTGTCGGTAGATCAAGGCTTAGCGTTATATATTAATAAACTGTTTTTCTTTAAAAAATTGTTGAAATTTAGTTTTTAAAAAAATGAAGAGTAAGTCAAATAAATCGAAAATAAAGAATTTTTCTGATGCCACTTAATAATTATATTTGCATATAGATATAAAAAGAGAAATTAACCACATAATACAATGAGAATATAAAAAAATATCATCAAAATAAAAAAAAAAAAATGCTGTCGATTAAAAAGCAATTTTTATTTCAATTTCATTGATATAAAAAAAATGGAAGGTAATTTTCTTTTATTATATTTTTTATATATAATTTTATTTATATCTAATCTACTAATAATTTTTTTGTATCTTTTATTTATAATTTTTAGTTAATTTTATGATATTTTTTATTTCGATGCTTAATTTGTTTTGTGAGTAGCAAAATTATTCAAAATTAAAGTTAATGAATAATTTCATATTAATTATTTATTTATTGAAATTTATTTAATTTTGAATATGAAGCGTTCGTCAAATAAATCGAAAATATTTTCTGATATATTATCAGAATTTTTTTGTGATATCGCTGAACAATTACATTCGTATCTAGATATACAAGGAGAAATTAACTAGATAATAAAATGAGAATACAAAAATTAGCATTAAAATAAAAAAGGCTTTTGTCTGTTAAAAGCAATTTTTATTTCAATGAACAAATATTTACATTGAGATACGATATAAAAATGGAAGATAATTTTCTAAACAAAGTAATCTATTATTTATAATTTTTAGTTAATTTTATATCTTTTTTTATTACGACGCTTAATATTTTTGAGTAACAAGAATTTTAAATTAAAGTTAATGAATAATTTCATGAAATTAATCATTTACTTATTGAAATTTAGTTTTTTTTAATATGAAGGGTACTTGAAATAAATCGAAAACAAAGAATTTTTTTCTGATGCCGCTGAAAAACTACATTTGCATCTAGATATACAAAGAGAAATTAAACTGGATAATAAAATGAGAATATAAAAATAGCATTAGAATAAAAAGCTGTTGTTATCTATTAAAAGCAATTTTTACGTTAATATATAAATATTTAAATTGAGATACGATATAAAAAAAAAAAAGGAAGGTAATTTTTTAAACTAAGTAATCTTTTAAACAAAGTAATCTTTTATTTACAATTTTTAGTTATTCGATTAATTTCGACGCTTAATTTTTTTGAGTAGTAAGCATTTAAAATTAAAGTTAATGAATAATTTCATAAAATTAACTATTTACTTATTGAAATCTATTTATTTTTGAATATGAAGCGTTCGTCAAATAAATCGAAAATATTTTCTGATATATTATGAATTTTTTTGTGATATCGCTTTTTTATATTTGACGCCTACGTCAAATAAATCGAAAATAAAGATTTTTTTGACGTCGCTAAACAAACAACATTTGCATTTAGATTTACAATAAGAAATGAACTAGATAATAAAATGAGAATACAAAAAATTGCATTAGAATAAAAAATGCTCTTGTCTGTTAAAAGCAATTATTATTTTAATATACAAATATTTACATTAAGATACGATAAGTTAAATTTCTAAGCAAATTAATCTTTTATTTATAGTTTTTAGTTAATTTTTGATACTTTTTTTCATTTCGACGCTTTCATTTATTTACAATTTTTAGTTAATTTTATGATTTTTTAATTGAAATGTTTAATTTTTTTGAGTATCAAGAATTTAAAATTAAAGTTAATGAATAATTTAAAACAATTGTCAGCATGTAAACACAACACCATAAAATTCATTAACTGTGTTCAGAGTTTAGTGAATTTTTTAATAAATAAAATATCTGATTAATATTAAATAAGATAAAATTCATTAATTGTGTTCAGAGTTAGTGCATTTTTTTAATAAATAAAATATCTTTTTAATTGTTTTGCATTAATATTAAATAAAGTTAGTGTGAATGTAAGATTCATTGCTGCTGGGTGTTTGTCAAACGTCATACATGTTGTTTGGAGACTACTTTAAACGATTTATATATTTGGGGTTTTTATCTCTATATGTCTTCATCGATTGATAACAGAGGTTTATCTGTGAGGGATTTTCATGGTATATTATGTCGACAAGGGATTTCTGGTGTAAAAAGAAAGAATCTTGTTGTACATAAAAATATATCATCATCATCTTTGGCGCAACAGCCTCAGTGTGGGTCAAGGCCGTCTACCTACTGGTAGAATTTGAGACTTTTTTCTTTTTACGGGGTAAGGTTGTCAGCTCTATGCTCAACAGCCATATAAAACCGGTACTCACGACTTAAAGTGGATTCCAAACCACTACAAACATCCATGTCTCCGCCGGGACTCAAACCCAAAATCTGTGGTACCGAGCGCCAGAGCGCTAGCCACTCGGCCATTCAGGCCCATACATAAAATATGCTGCTATGAAATGTATTTCATTAAACTCATTACTAAAAAGAATGTTAAACTGTTCTTCAAATTCTACTAATATTGTTCATATAACAGAAACAAAAGTATAGTAAAAATTTGTGTTATTTATATATTTATTATGTATAGATTTATTTTCTTATCTATGTATATATTTACAAACGCCTTAAAAGAAAATTGATAAGACACCATACACCATAGTAACATTCGCATTATACACAGAAAATTAAGATAGCGAAGGATAACATGAAGACAAAAATTACGAATAACATTAAAAATGATCCTAATGAGAAGGAAGAACATGATGTGCTGTTAAATGAATTAATCCTCGCTCTATTTCTGTCAGCAGTGCCCTTAAACTACCACGATTCACTATTTGCAAGTCAGTTTCTTTTCCATTTTTGTCAACAAATTTATGACGACATTAAAGCATTCCACCAAACTACCACGTTCTTCTAAATAAGAAGAAGGAAATGTAATTAAAAACATTTGTATTACATCCCATAATCCAGGATTAAATGTATGTAACTACTTTGCAACCATAATTGTTGGTAACCGTTTTTTAAATGCCTACAAATAGTTTGTCTATATTGTCTTCCTTCTTTATGTTTTAACTGACACTTATTATGATTAATTGTGCCCCAAATGCATCCAAGGCTACTATCATTTCGCTCCCCCTCCCAACTATTCTATTGCACACTAGAACGCAGTATCGTCCCATTTGGTCACATCAAACGAACTGAGAGTAATATTCTTTGGTAATTTATTCTAATTAAAATTATTAAAAATTACTCAATTACTTTATTACTTATTAAAAATTACTTAACTATTACTACTTAAAATTACTTACTTATCTTCCTACTATATCAATAAAATCGTATTCTTTTTTTTTTTTAAACACTCATTGAATGTATTTTGATTGATTCCATAATTTTATTCATCTCACACGATTGTTGAAAGATTACAATGCGATAATTTATGTGATATTTTCTAATAAATACTTATTTTAATTACTACTAACAATAAATACTTTTATATTATGGATATTTTATTATAAGATATTTTTAGAGATAGTATATATATATATATATATATATATATATATATATATATATGTATATTGTGAAATTGTTTCATCAGATTAACTGCTAACAGACTAGAACCTGTAGTAAAATGATAATTAAATCCCAATATATATGTATCCCAATATATATATATATTGGGTGGAAATCATAGTTAATCTGATGAAACAATTTCACAAAAATTAGAAATTTATATATATTTTTAAACTTACTATCGCTAAAAATACAGCTTCAATTCAAAATTATCAAATTTATCTTCTTACTAATAATCTAAGATAAATTATCTTGGAATATTAATAAGTAGATAAGTAAATATTTAATGTTAGTAGTAAATAAAATAAGTGTTTATTAGCAAAATATCACAAGATAAATTATTACATTGAAATATATATATATATATATATATGTATAACGACCTTCACTTTTATAACAACTTTTATTTTTGTCTCTCATTTTATTAAGCTTAAAAATGTTATGACCAGTGATTATTTAAGAAATATATAAACAATATACAAAAATTAGCGTTTACATGTTTTTAGGATAAAAAATGTACATAATATATTAGAATGCAGTATTTAAATTTATTTAGAATTTTACAAACAACTACGAAAGAAAAGGCACTAAACATTTAAAACCAGGACCTATCATGATGTGCTAATTCACATATTCTGGAATAGCTATAAATCGGATATAGCTTAGAGAATGAGGTTCTAGTTTACCACAATGCTCTTAAAATAGAAAAATCTGCGGAGAAAATAGTTATTAATTTTTAATTAGTAAATTAAAAAATATTAATAGATATTTGATTTCACCATCATAGAAAATTCAACGTTGCTTGTTATTATTCCGGGTTATGAGAGAAATACTTCTTTATGTCTGAATAGCATATTCTAAAAAAAGCAGCTAATTTGTTTCTCAACGTTTTTGTATAACTTGAATTCATTCTAGTTATTTTTCAATTTACAAATTGTTTAACATTTCAAAGGCGATATCAGGAGAAAGACGTTAATTTGCATGCAGGTTAACTGTTTTCCAACTGTTTCTTAACCAAAGGAAAAAAAGCATAGATACTAAAAATTGGGGCAGCATTTGCAAATTGTGAAACCACATAATTCTCATGAAGAGACAGAAGAATTACGTGCTGTTCTTATTAATCACTAGTTTTCCAACTAGTTCTCTTTTTTATAGAACTATTATCTGTCTTAAACAAAATACGTGTACCTGGTATATATATTTTAGTTACTTTCTATTTTTCTGACAATAAATGCCATCTAATGCATTGCAAAACATGGATTTTCCACTTGTAGCTTGTAATTTGAAGTATATACATCATATTCAAAGTAATAAAAGTGTCATTCATTTCATTATTATTTTAATTGTAATACATGATTACAATTAAAGTTATAAAAATATTATTATTTACATATATATAATACATAATGCGTTTGCTTATTGATTTTCAGATTTCTAAATTGATACTATTTTAAATTTATAATGTAACAAACACAAAAAACATATTTATATTATTATGCCCATCTAAATAAATACTATGCATTGATTTTTAATTTTAATTATTACTTACAATTTTTTTTTCTTGTTTGAGAATGTCTTAATTAGATTATTCTGTTTTGTATTTTTTTAAACGAAATTATTTTTTTATTTTCGACGGATAGGCAAAAAGTTACATAGAACAATAGCACTAAGAAAAATAGAACTATCAAGAACTAAGAACGAAAAGAAGTCCAGAGTCATTGCCTCATGAGAAATCTTGCTTCCCAATAACTCGACTCATCTGTAGGCCCACGAAGAGCCCTACATTGGAGCAGATGGTCCCTGTCCATTATTTCAGAAACACAAAGTGGGCAAATAGGATTGGTTGAAATACCTATGAGGTGCAGTTGGATGACAAGGCAATCGTGTCCCATAGTCAGGCGAAAACCGCCACTGTTTTGTGTCTTGGTTTATAGGGAGAGAAGGGCTTATCCTTCTCCAATTTTTTAGAGCTGTATGAGTCTGAAGATCCCGCAAGGAATTAGATATAAATAAATATTTTAAAAACAGTTTAATCTTCCAATAAAGAATGACTGTGTGGCGGCTTTGTAAAGGTTGCGTAGTGTTATTAAAATCCAGACGGCAAAATAAAAGACGATAATCAATTTTCACATTTACAACATCTTTTATTTAATTTCTAACGCCAACTACGTAATGCCAACTACGTTCTGTTTTCATTCTAGCGGGAAAATTCCCTTTTTTAACAGTGAAAGTAGAAGTCGTTCAATTTGTATTCCATTTTCCATCAATAGGTGTCGCTACAACTGTGTTAGAATGTTGTAGTAAGCTGGCACCTCTTTTTCAAGGAAGTTCATTGCCCCAAACACCACAATGGCCAGACACCCACAGAAGAATGATTTGTTTCTCCTTTAAAGTGAGAGTTCTCAACAATTCTTGACATTGCAAAATTTCAGATGTCAATGGATATTCAACAGAGCTGATTGATTGAAAAAAGGACTATTGATTGGATGGCTGCTTGAGAATCTGAAAGAAGGACTACTCTTTCAAACAAATAAAGGATAGCTAATAATTGCTTTAGGGCTTTACGTATGGCCACTACTTCATTATAGAAGGAACGCACCAATGTAGTCAGCAGGGACGTAAAAAGAATAGAAGATCTGAAAACACGCCATACTCTACATTTAAGTAGCAGAATCATGAGTAAAAATATGCAGTAAATCAGTAGGAGGATATTTGGTCGCAGTGATCTCCAAGGCGAGACATTTCAAAACACTTGGCGCAACATTTTTTCTTTTTATATATGGTTTCCACTAGATCTACCCTTACATTGATATTAATCTTTCAAAGGATTTCTGATTGTCAAGAGTGTTTCTATATGATATGAAGTTAAATATTTTAGTCGAGTTTTTATGGAATTTTTTTGACGTATATTTGAAAAATATTAAATATTTTTCATTCCTTTTTGAGGATTCGGAAAAGAGATTAATTCAGCGTCAAACAAATATTGTAACAAAAAGAATACTCTTCAGTTAATAGAAAAAAATTATATTCATCTTTTCCGATCTTAATATAATGGAATTGTATTTATAATTTTCAATCTCCTCACATTTATGTAATTCCTTATTAAATTATTTAAAAAAAAAAAAATCGCTAGTGTTTAATGAATATAAATAAACGCATATGAGGTTTATAAATCCAGGAAAGCAAGTAATAGTTTTTAAAAAATAAAACTCTGAATAATAAATATCAAATTTCGTGTTTAATTGAAAAATAAAAAACTAAACAGAAAACTAATTTTAAAAAATCGAAAATATTTCCTACATTTTCAATTTATAAGAAATGCTGTTACAAAAATTTATTTACAAATGCCTTCTTTCAAAGCGATCCTTTTTTAATAAATAAATGGAAATTAGTTGTTCGCATGCGGTAAAGTAAATAGTTCTTTAAAAACTAAAACATTGAATACTAAATATCTTTACATTTTCTGTTTAACTGGAAAAAAAAATCCTATACAGAACATCAATTAAAAACCCGAAAATATTTTTTTAGTTCATAAGAAATATTAGTACAAATATTTATTTGTAAATGCTTTCTTTCATAATATACTGAGTTTCTGATATTTAATGTTAAAACTGGAATTATTTTCAGACAGTAACACCAAATATAATATTTTCATATAAAAAAATATTTAGTATTAAATATTCAAGAATTGAGCATCTTTGAAAAGAATTAAAAATAATTTACACATTTTTGTTATAGCTTGTTTTTAATTAAAAAAAAATTGGAATTTTGTTTTGAAAACAGTTAGCTGTTATTATTATTACAAAACAGCATTGATTCAACCCTTTAAATATTTCTATTTTTTTTACCTAATGATTTAAAAGGGAAATATTAGAACATTTATGCTTGGAAATAAATGAAAATTTAGTAAAACTATGTTTAGGTGAAAAATAAAATTACAAAGAATAAAGAATCAAATTTTATATAAAAGTCTTTTAATTTTATTTCTTTCATAAAACTTAAAATTTACATCTGAAACTTGACTTCAATAGACTATAGAAGGATTTAATAATTGATAAAAGTATTTCTTCGGACTTGTAGCCTCAGTCATCATCCAAGATCATCGCCTTTTCCTTCTCAGTTCTAAAAAAGAAAAGAAAATTATTTTAAGGAATATTTTTACTATTTGTAGACATATATAAGAACTTTTGGAGATTTATAATGCTATAAAAATTTATATAGCAATTATAACTATTATTGTGGCTAAAGTTTTGATTAAAAACTGCGATTATTTATTAGTAAAAATAAATATTTTTACTATTTGTAGACAAATCTAAGCACCTTTGGACATATCTAATGCTATAAAATTTTATATAGTAATTCTAATTATTATTTTGGCTATTTTATTGGTTTGTCGCTCTACGGTCATTGTTTACATCCATTGGACTAATTAGTCCGGGACTTACAGTTTAACGTGGATTCCGAACCACTCACAAATATCCATGCCCCCTCCAGGATTCGAATCTGAAGCCTGTGGTACCAAATGTCAGAGCGCTAGCCGACTGACCTACGAAATTTTGTTAGCTATCCCATTTTTGATATTTAATAATGAATGCTTTATTAATAAAAGAATGAATGTTACCTCGAGAGAGATCATCTACTTCTTCCACCAATAGTTGACAGCTGGGTTGTAGGCGCCATAGTAGCTGTTGACGTATGGGGAAGCAGCATAACCGTTATGGTAGTAGCCATTGTAATAAGGCCACTGAGCCATGGCGCAAACCACCAAGGCGACCAAGACAAGGAGGATAATCTATGATAGAATGAAACCAAATCAGCCCATCGTTTGAAAATGTCTCAACTAACAATATTAATTTCTAAAATATTTTACGAAACTGCAATTTATAGATAAAAGCATTTGATTCGCTGAAGATTATTGAGTTTTTGATTTCGTCTTTTGATGAAATTTAAAGCATTCCAATAATAAGTACTTTAAATAAGTATGCAATTTCTCTAAACCTACTGCTTTAAACTAAAAATCTTCTTTGGATATAAAACAGCACATATATAGAACTAAATAGCACTTTTATAGAACTAAAAATTCTCATTTTAATTTATTAAAATATTTTTATTGAAATTTTAATAATTTTTAAAAACTGTTTCAATATCATTTATTATAGTTATATTACTGATTTTTACGACACTTCCAAAACCACGAGCAAATGAATAAATTTGATAAATTTTCGAATAGTTACATTTCTAAGGGATTTTTTAAAATATTGATTTCTTTTTTCTTTCTTGTGACATCAACGAAAATATTATTTAGGAAATTTCTTTTTAAATAAATAATCTAATAAAATTATTTTTAAATTGATGAATATAATGTTTTGATCATTTTTGATGCTTTTTACAATTTTATATTAGATGACTACATGAAATTTACTTTTTATATCCAGCTCTAGAAATTTATTTCATTCTCTTGATTTAAATAAGGGATATTATATCAAATGAATAGGAATATCACACGAACCAAGGGAATTTACGAAGAATCAATACATATAAAATCTCGATTTTGTAAATGGAAAATAATAATTTTTTATGGCAAATATGTTATTCAAAATGCATTTTAAATTTTTACCATTGAAAATTTTAGAGGTAGATCGGGAAACAGAGCGCGATATATTTATCATTTCTATAAATGCTTTTGATTAGTTTGATTTGGTTTGTCACTCTACAGTCATTTTGTACACATTTTAGGTTAATTAGACTGGGACCTACAGTTTAACATGGATTCCGAACCACCAACAAACATCCATGCCACCGCCAGAATTCGAACTTGGAGCCTATATTATCAAAGGCCAGAGAGATAGCCAATCGGCTATCAGGCGCCTAAATGCTTTTGAGGAGAATATTGCATGGTTACAATATAATATTTTTAGTAAAGTTATGGTATAATATTTTTAAATACATTCTAAGTATTTGATATGAACATATTATCTAAGCTATTAACTTTAAATTATTATTTTGAATAAAATTTTTAAATAAGGTCCCCTAGAACTAATAAAATTTTAACAAATGTTTTTGAAGTTCTATAAAGCCTGCGATTTTTATATTAAATAGATACCTAATACAGCCACCTTAGTAGCTGAAAATTTGATATTATTTGCATTTTGTTGGTCATAGTTAAATTAATTAGAATTAGTTAAATTCACGCAAAGAATATGGCTTACCAAAGTCTGCATGTTGAAGGATCACTTTTCTAGTTCTGAAACAAGAAAGTATACCTTAACAATGTTCATCTCGGCCTTTTATACTAAAAAATTAGGGTGTAGAAGACAATAACAAAATAAAAACTCAATTTAAAAGTGAAGGTTAAATGTCTTCCAGGTACGAAAAGAGTCCCTAAGAGAGATTTCCATCCTTAAGGGCGTGGTATGAAGAGAAAGAGAATTAGCAACCTTGGGTTTGTCACACATCGCCGTGGATGAGATTTTACTTTTTTCTTTTCTATTCTGTTTGATTTTTCTGTATAAAATTAACAAATGTATGTCAAGAGAGTCAACCTGAAATACGTTTTCCATTATATTGTGTTGTTGTTGAAATTGAAATTTGGATTCATTATTGATTGATTTAAATGCTATTGAATTGAAATTCTTAAATCGTGATCATCTGTCATAAAAATGTTTTAAAAGTCAATAATTAAAAGTTCGCAGAAAAGTTTATCAAATACATGTAGAGTATCAAAATGATCGGAAATGAATGAAAATCAAAATTATATTTTAGAATTTTTAGAAAATTGAGCATTTGAAGATAATCAAATAGGATACACACAGAGAAAGTGTCTTAAGTCAAATTAATGCTATTTAATCAGCTATATATATATATATATTCTTTCTAATGCAGCTGGCAAACACTTAGACAGCTTGGTCTTGATGCCTTAAGGCAAGCGCTGCACAGACGTTATTCACTTTGCATTACCCAGGGGGCGCGTGTAACTTGAAGATAAGCCACGGACGCGGAGTAACAATGCCCCCGCAACGCTCTACGATCCTATTAGGACCGGGATCTACAGTTTAAAGTGGATTCCGAACCACTACAAACATCCATGGCACTACCGTGACTCGAACCCGAAACCTGTGGTACCGACTGCAGATATATATATATAACTAAGTAAAAAAGACTTGTGATTTTTCAATTCCTGAAAAATCCGCTTGGCTTAAAACTGCATTATTGCAATTTATAGCAGCTTCTGTGTTACATACACAGACACACGCATATATATATATATATATATACATATATATATATATAACAGGACAGAAGCTGCTACAAATTGCTGTAATAAATCATAATGCATAATATATATATATATATATATAATGGTGTGTGTGTAACAGAAGAGAAGCTGATGCAAGTTGCAGTAATAAACCAAGCAGATCTTTCAGGAAATTGAAAATTCAAGAGTTTTATTATTTTGTTTATTAATATTAATATATTTAATATATATAATGTTATTTAAAGAGCCTCCGACTAGCCGAGGAACGACGGAAAGACATGTTAGAAAACAGTGGCAAACTGTGAAAGTTTCTAAGCATCTGCAGTCAAACTGATATTCTACATAAATAACACATAAATAAAGGTGGTGTGATTAATATCTTGCAAGGCAGAGAGCCATAAAGCAGCGATAAATCATAGAAGTAAAAGAGACTATTACTAGAAAATACAAAACTAAATTTTATAGGGGTTAGTGTAGCAACACAACTTGTTGATTATAGGCCGTAATTCAGGAAGAGAAATACGAGTGTTTACACACACGCGCACGCAAACACACACATAATTATTTTGTACATATATTATTATTTACTAAACGCTATTTGATTTCAGTTATATGTTTTGCATTAATTTGCATTAATATGTTTTGCATTAATTTCATTTTTCACCACTCGAATATCTTTAAGCAACAAAAAATATTCTATAATCCATATAAATATATAATATAAAATTATTACTATTACTATTATTATACTATTTTATATTCTATAAAAATATCCCATAGTCTATGTTGGTAAATTGACTTTTATACGTCTCACGTAACATTTCATCAGATATCTCAATTCAGTGGCTCATATCTTAATTAAACATCTTAGTATATTTTTTGGTTGATTTTTTTGCGAAAAAAAAATTGCATTATTTGTGACTGAAATTTGAAACCGAATTAAACGAAGTTGAATTTGTACTACTTGTCAATTAATCATTTTTTCATCATTCCTTAACCTTTAAGGACTGGATATGTATTTTGTCTGTCGTTTCTCTTGTAAAGAATTTAACTGGAAATGCAGTTTAAAAGGACTAAAGTTTAAAACTTCAAAATAAAATTTATACACATTTTTAAAATAATAATTAAATTTTAAATTAAAATTTTAATTAAAATTTTAAAATATAATTAAAAGTTTAATAACATCTTTAAATAATTAAGAATACAACATTGTTTTTTATTAATTTAAGCTTACGAAATTACATTTAATTGCATACTTGCATAATCCTTCGTACTAGCTTAAGATTGTCAAACGTGATTAAATTATCTGCGTATTTATTGACATAGGACTTACTCGCTAAAGTCTTTGTTTTTTACTTGACGACTTTGCTCTGTCAGTTTAAGTAAAGTTACAAATTTTCTGTGTTTTCAATGTCTAGTAAGAATACATAGTTGTTTTTAGTTATTCTCTCTGTCCCATAATAATAGCAGCAAGTGAATATTTAGACTGAAATTCTTGGCGAATGCAACTGTAAGTTATGTTTTAGCTTAAAATTGCAAACTTTTAAATGTTTTACTTGTTTTGACACATTTTTCAATTTTTAGGTTAATCTATTTATCTTGAATTATGAATATTTTTTAATTTCATCCACTGATCGACATCAATTGTTTTATTTCATTTGGATATCTTCATCATCATCATCATCAATAGCCCGACAGCCCAGAGTGGGATAATGCTCTTTCATTTGAAGAGTTTCCATGCATTCTCTGGGTGACAATGGCCTTTTAATTCTTAACCCCTAGTACAGCAAAATCTTTTCAACTGCATCCATCGCAACCTGAGTCGTCCTCTTCCTCTTTGTCCCTGTGGTTATATCAAAACGAGCTTTTTACAGGGGTTTAAATAATTCATTTTAAATATAAACTCATGTTTGTGAAAATTGCAACACCATGAAAGGGACTTACGCGAGTGAGCTGAAATTTTCAGGAAATGCAAATTAGCGCATGATATGCAAATGATTAGAATTTCAAATCCGTAGCGCATGCATTATGCTGAGCAGCGCCCTCTGAACGGCGGATGGATCCGAATAAATAGACGGCTGTAGCGAGGCGTGTATGGTTATCTGCTAGTGGTAAACGTTAGCTCAATCTTAAGCTGGATTGTCTTATCGTGCAGTAGCCGTTCATGTGCAGCGTAACAGCAGCACAGTGATGCGTCTTTGGAAGCAGTGGACGGAGTGTCGGACAACTCGAAATCCGGGAGTGGACTCCGAAATGTGACGTCAGCTCGCGAGGATAAACACCTGGTCCGCAGGGCGCTGACGGACCGTACAGCTTCCTCTAGACAATTGGCAGCACAGTGGTCAATAGCTACAGGTGTTTCATTGTGTGCTTCATCAATTCGTAGACGTCTGCTGCATTGGACTGCGCGCAGGACTCCTTTATACAGGATCCCTCTCACGCTAAACCATCACCGCCTGCGTGCTAAATGGGCCGCTCAGCATAGAGACTGGCGTGCTGATTGGCAGATTGGCTGATTGATTTTCTGATGAATCCCTTTAATTTGTGGTGCCATGATGGCCTCATTCGTGTCAGACGCTATGCCGGTGAACGCCACCTACCGGAGTGCATTATCGAACGCCACAGTGGACGGACACCCGGAGTTAGGGGTCTGGGTGCCATAGCATATCATGGACGATCTCAATTGCTAAGAATTAATCTGAACAGCAACCGGTACATCAGTGAAGTTCTACAGCCCCAAGCTGTTCCCTTCCTTCAAACCTTTCCAGGCGCTGTATTTCAACAGGACAATGCCCGCCCTCATATCGCTTCAGGACTGTTCAATCCTTCTTTGGAACGCGGCAGGTACAGCTTCTTCCTTGGCCTGCGTATTCCCCGGATATGTCGCCGATTGAACATGTGTGGGATTTCGTTGGTCGGCGTCTCGCTCGTGATCCTCGTTATGTTGCTTCTGCAGACGAACTTTGAGTGCGCATACAAACAATATGGAATGCTCTTCCTCAGGCAGACATTCAAAATTTGTTTGACTCCATGCCGTCGTATAGCAGCACTTATTGCGGCGCGTGGTGGCTACACAAAATACTGATTCCGATCTGTTGTTATTGTTTGTTTGCTTTGAACATTTAATCATTTATTTGTACCACTACCACTCAACTGTGTATTAAATTTCATTCAATTATGACAATTCCTTCATGGTGTTGCAATTTTCACAAACACACAGTTTTCACACAGTTTATGAGCAGCCCAGTTCAATCTATTGATCTTAATAAATTTTATAATATCTGGGGCTTTATAGGTATAAATTTCTGCGTTGTGCCGTCTTCTCCAACAATCACTTTCCTTAATACCTCCAAGAATAGCCCTAAAATTTTCCGCTCGAATATACCCAAATGGGCCTCATGAGATCTCGCCAAAGTCCGAGTTTCAGGGCAATAGACTAAAATAGGTCTAATTTATATAAAATCCTTATTAGACCTATTTTGGTCTATTGCTCTGAAACTCAAATTTTGGACGGACTTAAAAATTTAGTTTTTCTGCTTATGAAATGTGAATTAAGCAGATTTCTTAATCCAAAATAGGCTTTATTGGTAGACACAATTCTGTTTTTTATTTCAGGTTATTATGACAACTAATTTCAGATCCTAAGTATTTAAAACTAAGTACAGTTTCAAAAGTGCAAGTACCTAAAGTAATATTGGGTGTATTCTGACAAATATTTCTTGAGGAATTTGGATATCAACCTATTATAAAAGCAAGATGAAAAAAAAAAAAGGAGTGTTTTCAAGCAAAGATCGAGTTGCGATTGCCCAATTCTTCATGCATCAAAAGAATAATGTAAAGCTTCAGAAGGGTATAATTACGTTAACCGTAAAACAATTCAAGTGCAACAGAATGACCATAACAAGAATTTGGGATTGTGCCTCCGAAAATAATTGTCAAGGTGAATCTTATGTTATTGTTGATCCTTTGGAAAAAACACGTGGGCGTAAATGGAAATTTTAATGGGAAAAACTTAGACAGATTCCTCTTAGCAGAAGAGCATCATAAAATTAGAAAATTAGCAGCCCACTCCATTGAAGTTTTCAAATTTACATTATTCTGAACTTTGAAATAAAAAAAAAAAAATCCATAAAAATGAGGAAATCCACATCCATTTTAAATTCATGTGTATAGAAAAACAAAAGCTTCGCAGCCAAGGGATCTTACTCTAAAAGTTTAAAATACAGTAACAAAATTATTGAAAAATTCAGAAACTATCTCAACATTCAAAATCAAAATTAGGAATAATACTTTTAATTTATTATTTAATTTAATCTATTTTTTTAGATTTGGTTTGGTTTGTCTCTCTAAGCTCATTTTGTGCACATTTTAGGTTAATTAACCGGGACCTACACTTAAACGTGGACTACGAACCACAAACAAATATTCGTGTCACAGCCCGCGATTCGAACCTGCGATACCAAAGTCCAGAGCGCTAGCCAATTGGCCATCAGACCGCCTAGTTTTCTTGAGAATAAATGCTACGTTCTATAGGTATATTCTTTTGCTTTTATTAATATGGGGCAAATTAAATTCCTCAATTGCTATTATTATTATGACGCAGAGGAAGTGTCTTTTACAGTGAGAAGACAATAAATCTTTGATATATTTAGCAGGATGATTAGGAGTTTTTGTAAATTCTTTTATCCGATCCCAACCTTTAGAATATATTCTTGAGAAATATTTATTAAAAGTGTCCAAACAAACTCTTTGTAATGTTAAATTATCAGTTTAACAATTAAGAACAATTAATTCACATTATCCAGTTTATAACACAGCTCCACTTTCCTAATTATTCATCTTCATCATAGTAAGTGTTTTGGGCATATTTAATTTTCATTACTGGAAATATCACTACCGAAATTAATAAACCTAATTTTTCTAAGTGAATATAAAGGCCTAAGGAAAATGTGAATTAACAGCAAAAGTTACGTGATCTTCCAGTGCAGGGGTGGCCGCCTTGAACATGTTTTGGGTCCGTGAGATTTATCACACTTTTACAAAATATATTTAGTTTATAATGGCCAAAGTAGTGAAAAACAATGTATTAAAAAATACATTATGTGCGCATCCATATATATTTAAAAATTATCTGGCGAAATTATAAGAAAAAAAAATGAACTTTGATTTAAAAATGATTTTCTTGCGATTATATGACAGATGTGGCCTGTTTATTTATGAGTTTACAATTATGAGTTCGCAGAATAATTAAATAATATTCTGCGAACTCATGATGTGCGCGCATCAATTTGAAAAGATAAGTGAAATAGTGGAGAAACAAATATCGCACTAGTAAAATAAATATTTTTTAACGATTTCATTTTTTTATTTCATTTATATTTATATATTTTTATTTCATTTTAGTGTTATATATTTCTTTTCAATGTGCGTTTAGTATCATTATTATTATATTATCTATATTTACATGTAAGAATAATAATAAACACAAAAAATAATAACTCATTATGTTTCAATTTTTCACTCCAAAAAATGTCCATAGTGGGTCTAAATCTATTATAGGGATATATAATTTTATATGCGGCACGCGAAGTTATGATGCTTTTCAAAGTAGCCCACAAGATCATTTGGGTTGGCCACCCCTGTTCTAGTGTATAATCCTAATTAATCCAACACATATGCCTAGAATAAAAAAAAAAATGCAAATGCGCGCTCTGAAGGTTATAAAAAAGTCAGAAAAAAATTGGCCAGCCATTAAGAAATCATTTATAACCTTCTATTATCTTTAAGAATAAGCATTTACTTCACCGCGTTGTCAGATAAACATAATTATTCAAATATAAATTGGTAATCGTGACGAATCTTGTTTCATTTCTATTGAAGAACAACCTGTTATTTGCACAATCTACAATAATAGAAGCATTTATTTTCTAAGATGCGATCACTTATCTTAGTTGTAGAATTTCAGCTGTCCAGTTCTGTACCTTAATATAAACATTAAATACAATAGATTTTAGAAATACAATTTAACAAGAAATTTGTAAAGGAACGAGTGAAATAAAAGGTGAATAATTTTGAAAGTCACTTTTTATTTACAACTAGTATATCACATGAATTATGAAAATTAAAATAAGTCCAATGATTTCTTAATAACGAATTAATATTTTGACAAATGTTTTGTAAGGTAAATAGTTTTAACATAAAAACTTCAAAATGTTATACAGTGCATCTAACCTGGTATTAGCATAATATAAATATTAACAATGCATATAATTAAGCTTCATATAAATTTCTATATTTTATATGCATGTTTTCCTATTTACGAATATAAAAACCAAGTCATTGAGTCATTCATTAAGAAATAATTATATTTTTCTTTTAATAAAAGTTTTTAAAGTAAATTGAGTAAAGTGGAAATTTTTTGTTATGGATATTAGAAATACTATTTTATTGATTGTTCTAGAAAAATTACAATCAGTAAATCAGTTCTAGTAGAAATTACTATTCTTTGATGCCTCAATATTTGAATAAATAATAAGTGATTGGAAATTCGTTGAATTAGTCTTTATAAAAAAATAATTTGAATAATAATAAATAATATGAAAAAATAATTTGAATTAATTTTTTCATATCTGATTACATTTCAAAAAACAAATTTAAATAAAATATAAATTGATATGGAAAAATAAAATTTCTGCAACTATTTGGATAGTACCATTGGTTTATATAACGAACAAAATCATTTAAAAAGAATTTTTTTAAGGATTCGAATCAAATATATATTAAAAGAAAAACTATAATTTTTACCATTTTTATTTGAGGTAATCAAAGTAAGTGGACATCTAATGCAATGATAAAAATATAAGAATCGGAAGATGGATTTTTTTTTATTCTTGAGAAAATACAGAATTACATTTTGCAAAAGATCATATACAACTATTTTTACTTGAGTACATTATAGTATGTAATCATTTTATTATTTGATTAAAAGTTAAAAAACAAATTACAAATATATTAATACTGTTACATTTCTAAGATAATTAACTAATATTTCTTCTAAAACTTTTTCAGTTCCTAATTTCAGCTTATTATGTAAATTTTGTTATAATTAGAACTAATAGTGAATTCCATTTGCATCAAATGTAAATAATGTATTTGCGAAAGAAAGTTTTTAATACAACTTTTTTGAATTGCTAATTATTAAAATTTAAAATATTTTTAATTTTCTTATTTTTTATATTCGTAGAATAGATGCTTTTATTATTACAACAAAGAGCTTTAAAGGGACTTAAATGGAATGAAATGCTAACTTGAGTTATTTAATATGTTACTTAAATTTAATTTCAAAAAAAATATGAAAATTTTTATATTTTCAATATATTTGAAATGTACAAATTAATTACACATAAACAATTGCAGAAAATTTCACAAATTATTCCAAAATTGAATATAAGCATGAACAGCTGTGTGAAAGTTCCGCATTTAAAGATCTTTGTTACTATGTCACGTTTGATGAATGACGTCAAATAAAATACAAGGCATAAAAAAAAAAAAATGGAAAACTTGAATCACAACATTCCAAAACTGATCATAACAGATTTCACTGGTTGATGTTATCTGAAAAATAGATGAGAAAATATAAATGCATCTCACATACGTGATTCATGATAAGATGTTAAAAATTCAATAACCAAAACATCAAAATTTATCTTTTGAAAATGCATAGTTGATCGAGTAACTGAGCCTAAATTTATAAGCATTTAGAATACTAATTTACTACAAATTATTAAAAATAACTGCAATAAATCTTGAAACAACGTTAAACAAATCAGTTATAGTAATACCTGCAATAAATCTTAAAACAACTTTAAGTAAATAAGTTATAGTAATGACCGCAATAAATCTTAAAACAACTTTATAGTAATAACTAAAATAAATTTAAAACAAATTTAGACAAATAAATTATTGTAATAACTGCAATAAATCTTAACTTTAGACAAATAAGTTATAATAATACACTCATGTCCATAAATTAAGGATAATTCAGAATCACATAGAAATTGAACTCTAAAATAAAAATTTCAACGAGTTACAACGCCGAATGAGGACCGGTATTTAGCAGTTACTGCCAAAAGAAACAGACGGAGCACAGCATCAGACATGTCTCGTCAGCTCTCTTCCACTTACCGTAACTCACTGTCGCCTGCGATTAACCTGGAGTAGAGAGCATGCATTGTGGACACCACAACAGTGGTCTTGTGTGATGTTTTCGAACGAGTCCAGGTTTAGTTTGCGGTCTGATTCTTGCCGGACTTTCATATGGAGAGCGCCAGGTACTCGTTACCACCAAGAAAACACCATTGAACGACACCGTTACGGTGATGCAGGAGGGCTCGTTTGGGAAGGAATTGTTCTTGGTTCCAGAACTGACCTGCATGTTCAGAGTGTAACGATGACAGGCCACATCTATCGGGATGTCATTCTGGAATAACATGTACGTTTGTTTTCGGGACGCCATGGGTGCTGAATTTCTGTTTATGGATGACAACGCCCGTCCTCACCGTGCAAACATTGTAGACGAATACCTTCATTTGGAGGATATCACCCGTATGGACTGACCAGCATACTCACCGGACTTGAATCCAATAGAGCATGTGTGGATATGCTTGGCCTACAAATTGCAGCCGTCAACCCCCTCCCACCTGTCAACCGGAACTTCGGAGGGCATTGCTTGATGAGTGGTGTAATATTCCCCAAGATCAGATTGATAATTTGATACTCAGCATGCCTAGGCGTTGTAAGGCTTGTATTGCATCGTCCGGGAGACATACTCCATATTAACTATCATACTAACCATGTTATACTGTTTTTTAAATAGGTTCTTTTCTGAAATTTGCTCCAGGGAGTAAAAATCGCAATTTTTATTAATTATGTCAAACATATAGCATCTTTTTTTGCTCTTTACCTTTTGTTTAATAAATAGACTTTAAAATAAGTCAAATTTGTTTTGCTTCTGTCTCTTTCTTTGCCTGAACTTCATTATCCTTAATTTATGGACATGAGTGTAATTGAAATAAACCGTTAAACAACTTTTGGCAAACATATTATACTAATAACTGCAATAAACCTTAAAACAACTTTATAATAATAACTACAATAAACCTTAAAACAACTTTTAGACAAATAATTTATAGTAATAACTGCAATAAATCTTAAATAAGTTATAGTAATGATTATAATAAATCGTTAAACAACTTTAAACAAATAGAATATAGTAATAAATGCAATAAATCTTAAAACAACTTTAGGCAAATAAGTTATAGTAATAACTGCAGTAAATCCAAAAGCAACTTTTATATATTGTTATATTTTATTCTATTTCACAAATTTCAAATTAGTTATTTCATACAAATTTCATCAAAATTGCTTAAAATTTTAAAAGATGATTAAAAATTTATGCATAGGAAATAAAATGCAATTTGAAATATTGAAAATTGCACACAAAAGTTTTGCATATCGGCATTGTGATTTCGTGCAATATTTTTAATAAAAGAATTTCAGTACTATAAGCATATTACACAAATTATATTATATATAAATTTTTTTTTGAAATTCTTTGAAAATTTAGAATATTTAAATATTTAGTTAATGAAATTCATGTTTTGTTTATTAATATATTGTAATATAATACATAAATTAAACAGCTTCATTATAAGAATATCAAAAACTGGTAACTGGCGTACAGTTTGGAGATAAAAACCCCTTAAACTCCTCATCTTAATTCATAAATTTAATCACAATTAATAATTGGTTGCAGTATAAGGTAAAAGTGTTAGTGTTAGTAAGGTAGAAAATAAAATTTCTAAAAGTTTTAAAATGGTACTCTGAAAATTTAAAAAATTCTTAAAATAAAATAAAAGGTACAAAAAAAAAAATAATATCGAAAAAAAAAGAAGAGGACAATATACTTTCTACATATTTATAATGTTGTTACCATCTGTCTAGTCAATTAAAAACAGAACGTGATTGGTTAATAATTTTGTTAAAAATATAATCTTAAATTAATGCGATTTCTGTTATGCAATTTTAAAACTCTAGTTTTCAAACTACTGTTGAAACCTTATTATAATTTAAAAACTTGAAAAGATTTAAAAGAATTAACATAAGATAGTATTAATATAAAAAAAAAAAAAATATTATCTAAAATTGCGTCAAATAATGTTAAAAATGCAACCTTTTAAGTGATGCAAAATTTTTGGTCAACACTATTTTGATTAATTTCTTTAAATGTCCATATAGGGCTTGTCTTATATGGACTATGCCCATATATACATAATGCCATGCTTATGCCCATATATATAACTTATACCTAAATAAATAAATAAATAAATAAATAAATAAATAAATAAATAAATAAATAAATATATATATATATATATATATATATATATATATATATATATATATATATATATATATATATATATATATATATATATATATATATATATATATATATATATATATATATATATATATATTTATTTGTTTTGCATGCTCCAGCAGGCCTATTTAGTGGCCTGCTGGATAATGCGAATAAATTATAGTAATAACTAGAGTGTGTTGCATTTGAAAACTGTAAAGTGAGGATGAACCAAAGAATGTCTATGCTTTGGAAGGGTATAATGAATTTATAGACTGAGATATCTTTCTCACTGGATCGAGGAGGAGAGAGAACAGATCCCTCAGATAATTCAAAATTTTTGGTTCCACATATTGGTAGAGTGTAGCAGCCTACTACAAAGGTGAACTCTGGGTAACTCGGCGTTATCCAGAGTTCCCGCTAACGCTACTTATCTTCTATTGTAATGACGAATGAATTCATGGTATTCCCTCAAAAAGAAATGTTGACTTTCTTCGGAGTGTTCATGCATTTGCAAGCATCCCAGTAGATCGCAATATGATTTTCACTAATGGCGTTTCCCACTTTGCAGTCAATGTTTACAAAAACTGACAAAAATTGTGAAAGCACAGAATGTGAAAGACTATCTCGTATCGAATCAGACTGCCTGAGTAGAGTGCGTTGTTTCTTATCCCACTTGGTCGACAGCAGCATCTAGACAAAGTCCATGAACCCGTGTGTTCTGAAACAATGAAAAACCACTCAAGGACTTGAGAACAATTGGCTCTTCTGGCAACCAATGCAAGTCAGGATATGGACAGGAATGGCTTGAGTCAAGTTACATTTTTCGGGCAAAAGGGGATAAACCTTAAGGCCTGACACATGGCGTTGAACACGAAGATGACTATTGCGGAGTCTAGTTTGTTCGGATCTACTATCAGCAACAATTAAAGCAGCAACAGGACGGTTACAATCATACACCACTCATGTACTGGGGACTTTCATCGAAGAGGAGTTGATAAATAATTTGACCCTAGAGACATGTTCCGAGATCGAGAAGGCTGGGATAGAGTGTTTTGGGTTTCTTCCAGATTGACTGCAAATGAGAAGCAAATCATCAATAAAGATTAACTTTAATCCTTCAGATGCATTTTTGAACTGTGCACTGCTCACTTTGACTTCATTTACCACTAAAACGACGAATTCATTGTTATCCAAGATCCTTCTCCATTGACTCTATATTTTAGCTACGTTGAATTTGAGCAGAAATTCAGGCAAACCAGGGCATTTTAGGGTAAAATACCTTCGTACTCTCCTCCTCGAGCACGAAGAGAAGAGAGAGAGGGAGTGAGTGGGGCGAGTGGAAAAAGAAAAAAAAGAGAGAGAATGGAGGAAAAGAAAAAAAAAAAAGAGAGAGAGAGAATTTCGATACATAAACTGTTAAAATAAACAAACCCAGAATGACAAAATAATTATTAAGATAGATGTTTCTGAAGACAGACACTGATTCATTATTTTTCCTTCCTTATTAAATTTAAAATGTTAACTTAAGCAATTTTTTGTTTTATTTTCTTATACGAATGTTATCAATACAATACTGTTAATAATATAATCCAAATAATCAAAAAATATAGATGTAAATTGGGTGGGATCACAAGATGCATCCCAATAGATTGCATTTCTTTTCCAATAATGGCGTTTCTATTTTGCATCAATATTTATAAAAACTGTGAAAAATTGCGAAAGACTTTCTTGTATTGAATCAGACTGACTGAGTAGAGTGTTTGGGTACCTTCTATATTACGCAAATGAAGAAAATCATCTAGGAAGATTTACTTTAATCCCAGATGTTGTTTTTGAACACTGCGCACTTTAACTTCCTTTACCACAAAAATGGCGGATTCATTGTTATCCAAGGTACTTTTTCATTGCATCTAAATTTCATAGCGGAAATCCAGTATACAAGTAAACAGGGCATCTTATGGGAATATGTTCTTATTCTCTTCCTCGACCCACGAGGAGGCAGAGGGGAGGAGAGAGAGGAGAAAGACAGAGAGATTGAGAGAGAGAACCAGACAGAGATGTATGTGTGAGGGAGCA
>BPLR01018009.1:0-52834 GCA_021605095.1 Caerostris extrusa | reverse complement strand
CCGAGATATAATAATTTAAGGGTCAGAACTAAACAAAATGACACATAGTAAAAACAGAATTTATTACACATATCAAATAAAAACAGTACATGTAATACAAAAACTTGATGCAATAATCATTACAATGATAAAAAGTGAAAAAAAAAAATATATTATTCGTACAGAATTTAAGCCATCCAAATCAAAATTAAGCATTTTTAATTTGATAGAAACTCCTGACTTATTTGTTTCAAAAAGAGAGGTGCTTTCAAAAGTTGATTGGAAATAAAGTTTGAAGTATTTTTCTTTTATTATGATATGATGTTTTATGCACCCATCATCATTGCCACGAGATCTGTGTCCGTCTTTGGTTTGCTGGAACAGTAGCTTCTTGTAGCATGCGGGTAGCTGCATTCTTTATAGGCACACAAACAGGACAATCATCTGCTGTGCAATTTTTCCAGTGTGAAAGTATCTCACTAGAAGATGCACAATGAGGTACTGTGCACTGTTCTCCCTTTTGGCACGCTGTCATATGACTCAATACATGTTTCATTGTTGCACAATTGGGCAATGGACAAGGTTTGGATTCTCCCCCCGATTGAATAGCATTGCGTCTGCATTTACGTGCATGCAGTAATAGAACAAGCTGCAGTTGAATTGACTTTCGCTTTTCTCGGTCAGCTGTTGGTGCAGAAGCAGAATTTGCAATAACACCAGCCGTTGCAGAATTAACAGCACCTCCAGAACAGGGAACAGCATTCTGCTCACCAGCACTCTGTGCCACTGGAAGATTAGAAACTTGCATTTGTGATCAGAATAAGAAACAAAACTTGTCTATTGGTATTGTATTCAACGAAACACTTGAAATCTCTTATGAGAGAAGAATGCAAGAAAAACTGCTGTTTATACAATAATAAAGAATGTCAATATCTTTCACCACTGATCAAAAGTTATAATGTACTCAAAGAGAATCTCAAAAGGCAGGAACAAAAAAAACGGTAACTGCCTAGAAAAACAAAAACATTTAATTAACATTCTATTTATATTAATAAATAAACATATATATAAATATATAATAAATTTTTTTAGCTGAATTATTAAATTCAATTAACAGAAGATTAATTTGTGTTCTTCAGATTAACAAGCATATTTACAAGGTGAGTATTGAAAACAAAGATAAAGAAGTTAAAAAATTAAATGAATTTGTATAATTTTAATACTTTTTACAAAAGAAAATTGAATAAAATTTATTAAAAAAATTTTTTTTTTTTTAAAAAGCTGCATAATCTTGATATGATTTTTCCATGAATAAGAAACAATATTCATTTGATTATACAAAACTCTCCTTTTTTTTTACAGACAATTGTTGCCTTAAAAAAAAAAAAAAATCCCCCTTTTTAGTTTCATTTAAGTTTCCACTATAAAACTGGAAGGACAAAGATTATATTAAATTGTTGATGTCAATCCATTTAGAGTCTTATAATGACTGTAACTCGACCATCGCTAAAAAACAATTAGTTAGTATTCAAAATTATAAGGGTTCTTCTGTTTAAATTTTAAGTTTGAATGGTTTCTGCTTTATCATAAAGATTATTATTATATTAATTATGAACTTATTTTACAATTTTGTTTACTAAAATTTACAAGCATAAATTGAGCTTAAGTAAAATATTTAAACGGTAAATTTGAATATTTATTAAGTTAGTGAACCAAACTCAAACAGGAGTAATTCTTTATTATTTTATTTAAAAACTTTAAAATCAATGGTTATATGCCAATCACAATTAATAATGCGCTCATTCATTATATAAAAATGTAAGGAATTAAGAAATGTAATCATACCATACCATAAATTAGCAATTTCGTAAGTGTGACCCACAATAACTTGGGAAGCTATAGGGTCTTCACTTCGAAATATTGCAAAAATTTTGTATTTATCAAGACATTTAGCTTCATTGCATTAAAAAATTAAAAATGAGTAAGCATATATATATTCTTTGGTGTTGTATGATTTTTAGTTAACCCATATAAAAATAAAACAGCTTGCACAGAACATTTTCAGACATAAATATACAAAGTGATAGAAATTAGTTAATGCTGTATAGTTAGTGTTATATTAATTCTAATTTATTGTCTCCCATTAATAGTTTTGTGATTCTTACTTTTGCATCTTTAAAGATGGTTCAGGTTTCGATCACTAATAAACATGAAAGTGCAAATAAAAGAAGAATGGCGTCAACCAAAGGTAAAACTGTCAAAAAACAAAAATGTGATGACAGATACTGGCCGGTTATCTTAAAAAGAAAGCTGCCAGCTGCATTAGAATTTTTTTTTTTTTTTTTTTTTTTTTTACATTTTTGAAAAGTTTGTAGTTAAAGCCTCGTAAATATCTTCACAGTTTGTTTCTATCTTTTTAGAACTAAATTTCTGTTAGTTTAAACCGGAAATACGATTTTCGTAACCGAAATGATAATTTCAATATTTTTCCAATATTGACTGTAAAACGTATTCCTATATAAATATAGAACATTAAATAATGTTTTTATAATTGGTATAAATATATATATATATATCAATATATTTGGTATATATATAAAACTTTTTTAATTGTTGGCATCACTTGATCTAATACAGAATCTGGCTGCAAGTTTTTGTTCGAAGATTTGTTTACATTTGCTATTCAAATCTATGTAATAGTCTAGCTTTGTAATATCTTTCATCCTAAAAACAATAACAACCTTTTTTTTTTTTTTGAAAAAGAGAAACTTTAAAAGTTTCAATTTTAATTTAAATGAAATATATAGAATGAAATGTTGCTATTTTGATTCACAAAGGTAAAACTGTTGTCAACATTTTTAAAGGATATATCTATAGTAAACTATTATTTCAAACATGTGTGCTGTATTTGATTAAAGAAACAATTTTTTGAAAAGTGTGAAATTATGCAATTATTTGATTTAATGATAACATTAAAATTTTCTAAAATGTATTATAATTGTCACAAGTTGAAGATCAAGGACATATCATTCTAAAAACTGAATGAATTATTTGAAATTGAATTGATTTTATAATGAAAATTGTTTCAGTAAACATAGAATTTGAAGTATAAACTTCAGTGATTAGAATAATGTCAAAGAAAATTCAAGTTGTTAAATAGTCCAGTTAAGTTTGAAGATATTTAAATAAAACAAGTAAGTATTTATAATAATGAAGGAGAATTTTAAGCTATAGTAACATTTTTATGCTATTATATAGTAACATTTGCTTTCATTTCCATTTAAAAGTTGGTTTTAACTATTTCTTACTTGAATTTTTATGCATTTTGTGTTCTTTCAAAGCATAATACCAATATTACTGATCTAAATGCTTTTACATAAAGTTTCAAAGTTTTCTTTAAATGTATGAAAGGAATAGAGCATGGAAATTATCCTAAATTCATAATTTTTTTTTTTATTTTAGTTGTTAAAACTAAGAATTTTTTAAACTTAAATTTTGTCAACACAAAAAAAAAAATTTTTTTAAGCATACAAAAATGTATAAGTAATTAAGATATAAATTTGAAAAAGGTATATTACCTACATAATGATATTTCCCACATAGGAATATTTACAAAGAAAAACTTTTTAATTTGTTTTTGAATTATCAAGTTTTCATAAAAATTGCAAAAATTTGATATTGATGTAATCACATTTTTGCAATTTGTTTCCATATTTTAAAGAATAATTTATATAAAAATAAGTAAAGTTGATATTTTTATGTGAAATTCAAAGATCTTAATATATTTAATCAAAATACTTGAAAAAGGGCTAAGTATTTTAAATCCATGACATTTCATACTAAAAGCTTTTGCCAATAGGAGGAGTTGTTAAAATTTGTTTGACATTTTTTCTACTTCTATAAAAAGAAAATTTTCGGAGTTTAAGGAAAATTAAAACTATATTTTTTAATAAAAAGAATATGAACTTGATAATTCACTGGCATTTCAATATATTTCCAACATATTTAAAAGTAGTATTTCTATTTCTAAGTTGTTTTTAGCCTTTTCTCAGAATTAATTTTTATGCTTTTTGTTTTAATGTGAAGCACCATAACACAAGTAAATTTGAACCAAATGCTACCAAATTTGGCATAAATGTTTACAAGGAATAGACCTTGAAATGATTCTAGCTACATAAATACTTTTTCATTTTAATTGTTAAACTTGGAACTACATGCAAATTTTGGAAGAATTTTGTGCCGACAAATATTTAAAACATTGCAAAATAATGAAGATAAAAATTTACCAGTCGTTAATTTTTTCCTTTAGAATGTTAGTACAAACAAATACAAATTTAAAAAAAAAAATATTGATTTGATTGTGAGTTATGTTTTGTAACAGTATCAATATTTGGCCATTTTTAGACTATAAAAATTGAACAAAAAATAAGAAAAAAAAAAATTTTTTATGTTAAATCTAAGTTTTTAAATGTATTCAATCCCAAATTGTGTACAAAG
This sequence comes from Caerostris extrusa, assembly GCA_021605095.1. Lineage (NCBI taxonomy): Eukaryota > Metazoa > Arthropoda > Arachnida > Araneae > Araneidae > Caerostris > Caerostris extrusa. Next base: position 48,358 of record BPLR01018009.1, on the reverse strand, counting down.
ATAAAGTATTTTAATAATTAAAAAAAAAAAAAAAAAAAAAAAGAGCAAAAAATCTCCAATGGTGCATGTGTATCTTAATATTCTTATTTTATTACATTTGTAATTTCATTAAAATAAATTCATTGAATAAAATCCAGCTTAATTAATTTCCCACTTCTTAAAAAAATTAAATTATTTATTTTCAGTTTCTCATTAAAAAAGAAAATGTTTTACTATAGGAATCTATTAATTAATGATTAAGAAATTTACAGTAAAAATTTTAACTTGTGCAAACACAATTTGCCAACTGAATTGATATGAAATTATTAATTGCTATTTGATCATTCGAAATACACTAAAACTTTTATTTATTATTCAGTATTTAAAACTGAAATGATCATATTCTTGTTTACTTTAAGTATAATAAACACATTACTTCTTTCAATTTTATTAGTATTTGGATACATTTTGAATAAATTATGGCCAGTTTGATTAACTCTAAAAAAGCATGTTTTTTAATGTTTTTAAACTAAAAGTAAAAATAAATTAAGAGTTTAAAAATACAAGATTTTAGAGTTAATCAAACTTTTAAGTAAAAAAAATTAATTTAATAAAAAACTAAAAACACGCTTTTAGAGTTTTCAAACTAAAATGTAAAAAATTTGTTTTGTAGTGTTTTATTTTGTTTAGAGTTTTTGGTTTTTTTAACTATTAAACATTTTTTGTACAACAGATTAATAAAAAATTATTATATTTTTTTAAAAATTAATCATTTAAACGTATTTAGTAAAAACCTCCCTAGATTCTTTAAAAAATGTATGTTGGATTTTGTGTTGAATTTTAATTGATACAATAATTTTTAATTTTTATGCTTTGTTTAAATACACAGCGATTTCGAATTTATTTTATTTTTTTTTCACTTTATTTGATAAAAATAATGCAGAAGAGTTAAGCTAAATCTAATTTATTTACGTTTTGTTATAAAATAATTATTATTGTCTTTTAGGTTAGATTTATATGATTTATTCTATCTTTAATATTGTAAAATTGAAAAGTTAGGTGGTGTTAACTTTAAAAATGTCCAATAGATGGCGCTACAATACAAGGAAAAATATTAGATGTTTTGCAAATGCATTTTTAAAACTTAAATATATATATTTTTTTCATAAATAGAAATGACGACGAACAAAACCAATTAAAAAAAAAAATTATTTTTAACTACATTTCTTGTACACGAACAATGTCTTTTTTAAATTAAAAATTATCTTTTTAAAGCCGATGTATTTATTCCAGCAATTTTAAAAATTTAGAATATTAGTATTTTGAGTAAAAGGAATGGGAAAGAGATCTTTGTAAATATCGTAAAAATAGGACTGTTTTTCGATTCTACTATTAGTTCCCACTCTCCCTATATACATCTTGTTTAAAATTTCAATCGTTCATAAAATACTTTTTGATTCCATCCACTCAAGTTCAAATAAATTTTTTTTTGAAATTTGTAGGGGATAACACTTGGTCTTAATACAGTTTTTTTCAAATATTATTTCAGTAAATAAATTTAATTAATTAATTTTAGTTTTGTTTACATTTATGTTGCATGTATCTACAATAGATGGCACCAGATTAACTTAAAAGGAATGAGAATTATTTATAGTAATTGACTTTCTTGCAATATAGAGAAAAAAAAGTAGGAATTGACTTACAAATATTTTTTTTTTTATATTACTTGTTTTGACATGGTCGGCATTATTTTTTTCCTTCGAACAAACTTATTTTTGTATGATTTAATGTCCATATTCTTCTGTCCTTTACGTTTGCTAATGTAAGATAGAAAAATTCAAATTTATATATTATTAATTTCGAACAATAATTTTGAATTACACTAGAATATAATAAAGTTGGTCCTCAGCTAACACTATAATAATGTTAAAAATAAATGCTAACAGAGAAATAAACAAGTAATATAAAAAAAAAAAAAAAAATGTTAAAGTCAAATTTCCTACTTTTTCATGATTACAGAAGGTCTATACAAATAAGTTGAAATTTTCCTCTTATATCTGTCGCCATCTATTGGTAGATATATGCAGCTTAAAATCTGAGAAAAACTAGATTAATATGAACTAATTAATTAAATTTAATTAATGAATTAATATTTGAAAAACTGTATTACTATGGTAACATCCACTACAAGTTCAAAAATGTATTTGAACTTGAGTGGATGAATAAAAAGTATTTTATAAACGATTGAAAATTTGAACAAGATATATAGGGAGAGTGTGAGCTAATAATAGGAATTGAAAATAAATAAATTATGTTAATATTTTGAATACGAATAAATTCTTTATCGAAATTAACTAGCCAACTATCTTGCATGACAGTCTATGTTGGACTATGATTGTTCACCTGCTGGCAGATTCCGAAACAGATATTTTTCTTTTTACAGAGTAGGGTTGCGAGCCCTATGCCCAACGCTCTGCTGTAATCGTACCAACGCTCTACACCGAGATATACGGTTTAAAAGTGGATTCCATACTACTGCAAAAATCTATGGCAGGTGGCCAATCCACATGACCTTGCGAGCCACTTTGGAAATGCATCATAACTCCGCCGGCCGCATATAAAATTTTATATCCCCATATTAGATTTAGACCCGCTATAGACACTTTTTTTTTTAGGAAAAATTGAAACATAATGAGTTATTGGGCCTGAATGGCCGAGTGGCTAGCTCTCTCTGGCGCTCGGTACCACAGGTTTCGGGTTCGAGACTCACAGCGGTGCCATGGATGTTTGTAGTGGTTCGGAATCCACTTTGCCGTAGGTCCGTTTCATATGACTGTTGCGCGTTCGGCGTAGAGATGACAATCCCTACCCCGTAAAAAAGAACAACGTCTCGAAATCTGCCAGTAGGTAGGCGGCCCTGGCCCACACTGGGCTGTTGAGCCATTCATAATGAATAATTTAATAATATTTTTAATTTATTATTTCGTAATAAAATTTAATATTATAAATATGTTATGATTAGTTAATATAATTTTAATTGCAAAAGTAGTTTTCAATTGCACTTATGTAATAAATACATTGAAAACCAAATCTGTTCATTTCTTTTATAGTCAAATATAATCTCCTTTAATAGCATTCCATTAGATATTGATTTTCCAAAAGCTTTTGTTTTTATATGTATTGTTGAACAATATGAATATAAATTATTCTTGTCTTTCAGCAATATATTTGTTTTAATATATTGAAAGATTCAAATGATCTTGGTGAAAAAAATAATAATTTCATTGCTTAACCAATTCATTTTTACTCAGTTTTCTTAGCATATTTTTTATTAATAAAATAGAATTATAAATAGAATTATGGTTAATTAATATAATAATGATTGTAATAAAAGCTTTTCAATTGCATTTTTATAAGAAATATTTTCTGAACCAGATTTTTATTTCTATTTCTATAGTCAAGATTCAATCTTCTTTAAATAGCATTCCATTTGATATTGATTTTTACCTAACCTTTGTTTTTATATTTATTTGTTAAACAATATGAATATAAATTATTCTTGTCTTTCAGAAATATATTTGTTTTAATATATTGAAAAATTCAAATGATCTTGGTGAAGAAAAAAAAAAGAATAATTTCATTGCTTAACCAATTAGTTTTTCGCAGTTTTTTGTAGCATTATTATAACATTAGTACAAAAGCTCCTATCGATTGCGATATGATACATCAATCCATCAATGACACATTGCATCGAAAGAGTACTTAACGTAATCGATTCCTGATTGATTTCACATAAATCTCTTTTTAACGAAAACGTCCAAAGTGACAGAAGTGAAATGAGTATAAATATTTGAGGTTCCTCCGAAATAGATTATGGAATATTATTTTTATCTTATTTTTGTTAAATTTGTGTTGTTTTAATAACATGTTTTATAGATGTGGTTTCTGGACTTCTTTTTGTATCAATAAAAAAATCGACAGAAAGTAAGAAAAATTATTCCATGAAACTTTTTGAATTGAGATTAAGAAAATTGAATTTAACGGAACGATTAACTAGTTTTGTGGAATTAATTTGTTAAATGTAACGGTGGCACTCAATAACTGATTCGTAACATAAGCATTGAAAAAATAATACTTGCTTACATATAATTTACAAAAAATATAAGCAAATAATGGGCTCTGTTAGAAAATAATGAAGATACGGTTTTACATTTAACACGATAGTGAAAAAATAATCATATTCTATACATAATCAATTTACTTACAAAACGTGATAATGTAAAAATAATTACATAATTGATTATTTTCTTTTATATATTTACCTGTTTTAATAAATATAGTTTTCCAAAAATTAATTATTTTTTTCAATAATATACTTTTACGAAATCGAATATCACTCAGTCTTTTTTATTATGTAATAAATAGCCAATATCAAAGTTAATTAAGTAATAAATATTATCATATCCCTATTTCAAAAAATTAATTAAATTAATATTCCTTTGCTAAATTTTTATCTGTTTGCCCTGGAACAAAAGTGGGCCATGGCCGAGTGGCTGCGCTCAGCGGTTCATGGTATCATAGGTTCGCCCGAGTCCGGATGGATGCTACCATGGATGTTGTAGTGGGTCGAACCACTTTAAAACCGTAAGTCCCGATCTAACATGATCATAGAGCGTTGCGGGGGTATTGTTACTCCACGTCCGTAGCTTATCTCCAAGCTACACGCCCCTCCGCCAGTGCTCAGTGAGTAACGTCGGTGCAGCACTTGCCTTAGTGCATCAAATACAACTGTCTAAGTTTTTGAAGCTGCACCTAGAAGAAAAAAAATTTATATTTTGTTATCATGTGTGACACGATGTTAATCGAATGTCGTGAATTGAATTAAACACTGATTGCCCAACAGTAGATCAGTGGACGCGATCAGAGTGATTTTTTATCAGAACGAAGGCGGAGTGTGTTGTAGTAGTACTGCTTTTCAGGAAAGAGGATTCAGTGCAGAATATGAGCATACAAAAATAGAGGATTCAATTTCTTATATCAGTTTCCGTTGTGGTTTCCCCAAAATGGTACCTTCATAAGCGGAACAGTTTACCTGAAAAGTCTATTTACACCGAGCTTCCTGCCAGTCGGGAACCTATTCAAAGCAATATTGTGCTGAGCTGGCGCATTCAGTGTTTTCGGTACCAATCGAGATTTGACGCATTTGAAGCCCAAACTGGAACTGAAATTCGTTTGAAATTCCAACATTATCAGCTAGGTCTCCCAATTGTAAATCAACGGCGTGCAAGCACCAAATCTTTAATTTTTTTTATGTGAGCTAGTCGGTTGAGGGAGGGTCAACGGCCCTTCGTCTTCAACGCGGTCTTTGCCTTCTTTGAACTGTTTGTATCACTTGTAGACATTTCTTTCCGATATAGGAATGCTCACCGAATGCCTTCACCTGCATTCTATACGTTTCCGCAAACAAAATTTAAAGCAACTTTTGCTCACTGATTTTAGACATTTCAGAAATCGCAGGAATCAGCTTTAGTGTCTCACAAAGCCAAGCGTAACTCAAAACACTAAATAATATTTTGACGTCAAATTTCACACAGATGTCAAAGACAGTTCCAGAAACCTAAAAAGAAAAAAAAAAAGAATGAAATTCCACAAGCCCCGTAAATTTTAAATTGAAAATTGGTCTACTTTTTTTAAGGCACAATAATATTCTTTAATTTAAAAAGAAGAAAATTTAAATAAAAGAAAAATTGGTATATATCTCTCTCTTACCAGACTATTTATATTTCTGTCATGTCAATAACTTGAAAATCTAGTACCATACTCTAAAAAAGTGCAATTTATCAGATAATAAAGCCCAACATATGTTTCTGAAATTAATCCAAGCCGCTTAAAAACATTTTAATAAAAAGTATTACAAACTTTAAGCTTAAAAAAATTAAAAAGTACTAAGGTTTATTTCACGTGTTTTTAAAGATAATAAATTAAGAAATTTTGTAGGTAAAATGAGGATTAAAAATAAAAACAACAACGTATTCTTTAAACTAATTTACATAGTTTTAACATGTTTTTCTAAGGTAACAAAGATAAATTAAAATTTTTTTTTTTTATTCTGTAATGTATAACCCTTACGCATAAAATTTTTACATAAAAAATATTTATACAATTTTTTTTTCTAGTAAATCTTCTTTGCAAGTGTGTTAATATTTGAAATGATTTTTTTATATATTTGGAAACAAAGCATCTGTTTTTTATGTGTTTAATTTTTATTTTTGATAAAAGTGCTTTAAATTATAGGTGTAAAAATTGCTTTAATTGTTAGGTTGTAAAATGTTTTTTTTCTTAAGATCTTAAACCTATTTTCTGTTTATTCATGTAATATTATTAAAAAATTATGGTCTACAAACAGATTTCTGTATCTACTCTTAAAATATAGTTGCTGTTAACATTATTAAGGTGATTGAATTCAGAGTATAAATAATAAGATATGCTTCAAAATACTTTTGTTTCCAAAAAGTAAGACCAATTTTCAATTTAAAATTCGTGGGGCTATGGAATTTCAATTGCTTTTCTTCATTAGGTTGCTAGCACTGTCCTTGACATCTCTGTGAAATGGGACGTCAAAATATTCATCAGTGTTTGAGTTACGCTTGGCTTTGTGAGACACTAAAAGCTGATTCCGGCGATTTCGGAAATGTCTGAAATCAGTGAGCAAAGAATTTGCTTTAAATTTTATTTTCGGAAACGTATAGAATGTTGTAGAAGGTATTCGGTGAGCATTCCTATATCGGAAAGAAATGTCTACAAGTGATACAAACAGTTCAAAGAAGGCAGAGAACGCTTTGAAGACGAAAAGCCCTCTCGTCGACCATCAATCTCAACCGACAAAGTCTCATTCAGTCCTCTCATGTTATATATATATATATATAATAACTTTTAATTGCTGTCGCACCTAAAACACCTTTTGAGAACAATAAAATGATTATACCAGCTGCACACATATCAAACCATTAAACTCCTCAATATCTCTTTTTTGTACGTAAAAACTTGCATATGCTATTTTCAAAAATACAAACTATAACAATAACAATCAAATACCATTAACAAAAATTATGGCAAATTCTGGACAACAACAATTTATGATCCTTTCCTGTCCAACCCAAACGTTGACTTTGTCCACCATCCTTCCACCGTCGGTTACAGCTGAAATATTCTCTGCTCCACACACCCAAAAGAACAAGAGGAACCTCTTTTCATTCCATCTTCTTACCAGATAACTTAATTGAATTCTGTAATGTCTGAGGGGAATGACAAGTGACGAGACGGTCATATACTTGATGGATCATCTGAATCCGTGGAATTTGTCCCCTACCTCACACCCTCTTCTATGTCATAATCTTTCGGTTGAAGCAAAATTCCTTCTCGCCATTATCAGAGATTCCAGAGAGAAGATTTATCACACACAACAGAGACATTGATAAAAGGCCCCTTCCCATGCAGTCTAATAATAAGACGAGTTCTAAAACAAAGCGCAGACGATATTAAAAATCGTCTTCTTGAACATCGTGTGGGTAAAAAAAATTATTAGTTTATTCCTTTGAGAGTTGTTCTTGTCAAGAATTTAGACCCAATATGTGTTTAGGAACGACTCCAATTGTTTATTTATTACGGTTTCATTTTTTGTTGTTGTTCGAGTTTCTTCTGAAGGAGAGCAATATTAATATTTTGCTGGACGAAATCAGAAATGAAATCTTTTGGTTGAATTATTTTTTTCGTCACTAGAGGGCTCTTCTGTCCGAACATTACGTGATAAAGTCAAATACACTGTATTCAATCGTGTTAGAAATCAATTCTTCCGAAGTCAGTAAAGAATGATTAATTAGCAGAAAATAAGAATTTTTGCAATATCTGAGTTAATTAAGTTGAAGAAAATGCGTTATTGGATATATCAATACAGTAAATAAACTTTTATTTATTATATTTATTAAATGAATGTTGATTTCATATCAACAATTAAAATTACAAACATTCATTTCATCAATTTATTAAGTGGTGTTAGCATAATAAATCATTGTTGATATTTTAGTATGCAAAACAAATAAATAAGAATAAATAAGAAAAGCTTTATCAAGAAAGACTTCAATTTCTTATTGGTGATTTAGAGTACAATAATTTCAATAAATATGACTACATACAATACATACGGAATGATAATTAAGTAGAAATAAGATTTTTGCAATATCTGAGCTAATTCACTTTTATTGAAGAAATATGGTAGTGGATATATTAATAGAGCAAATAAACTTTTAATTCATTTTATTATGCTTATTAAATAATAAAAAATGAATGTTTGTATATTGATTTATATCAGCAATGAACATAACAAAAAATGTTCCTTTGCATTAATTTATTAGGTATGTTATTATAAAAATATGGTTGATATCTTAACATGAAAAATAAATTTAAAAATATTTATCAAGAAAGACATCAGTTTCTATAAATATCACTCCATAACATACATACTAGAGCCTGATGGCCGAGGGACTAGAGCTCAGGATATCCTTGAGACAGGTTTCGGGTTCGAGTCCTGGCGTGCCATAGTGGTTTGCAGCATTCGTAATTTACCTTAAGCTCATAAAAAAGTAGACCACCATAGGTTAGGGTCTAATGTGATTGTCATTTTTGATTTCTTCGAGCATCGAGCTGATAACCCCATCCTTAAAAAAGAAAACATCTCCTGTCTCGAAATCTGCCAGTAGGGATGTGCGCCATGAACAACGGACTGTTGCGCCAGGAAAGTTTTTTTTTTCGTTTGTCGCTCTTTACGGTTATTTTCTGCACACTTTTGCTACCTAGACCTAGACTTACAGTTCACTACATCCCATCACATTACACCACTGTGCCTAGAGCTGAGTTGCCCATTTACAATCTGGGAATGGTGTGGAGGATAAGTCTGAATGGGCTCTGTGACGCTCTACGGTCATATAAGATCGGGACCTACGGCTTAAAGTTGATTACTAACCAACTACTAACACCCATGGTACCGCCAGGACTCGAAAACCGAAACCTGTGATACCAAGCGCTACGCACTCGGCCATTCATTCACTCCTGTACTGTATTCTTTATATATATAATATCTAGGTGATCTAATTACTATCGCTGCAGTTTGCAAGTTGGGGGTTTTTGATTTTACTCTAAACACCCCCTTTTAAGAACAATCAAAAGATTATACAGGATGCGCACATAAGAAATCAGTAAACAAATAAACTCCTCAATATTTCTTTTTGTACGTAAATTTACCTTTCTATTTTCAAGAACTCAAATAATAACAATACTACAATAACAATAAGATACGATTAACAAAAACAATACCAAATCAAGTTCAACAACAATTTAAAACAATTTCCAGTCCTAGCCAAACATTGACCTGTCGTCATCATTCCACCCTCGATGACAGCAGTTAAAATCTTCATTGGCTCCATTCCCAAAAGAACAAGACGAACCCCCTTCCTTCCCTCCTCTTACCAGATATCTTAATGGAATTCTGTACTCGTCTGAGGGGCAGGACACGTGACGAGACGGTTTCCATAGTTGATGGATCGTCTGGATCAGTGGGGCATTCGACCCCTACCTCAATACCCTCTTCTCTGTCATAATCTTTTGGATAATTTGTGCCATGGATATTTATAGTGGTTGGAATCTACTTTTTACACCATAGGTCCTCGTCTAATCTGACTGTCATTCGTGGTTTTCTTCGAGCATTGGGCATTGGACTGACAACCGTATCCTGTAAAAAGAAAACATATCGTGCCTCAAAATCTGCCAGTAGAGTTGGGCGCCATGACCAATGTCCAGTGACCCATGGGGCTGTTGCGCAAATGAAGATTTTTTTGTCGCTCTACGGTCATTTTGTGCATACTATAGGCTAATTAGACCGGGACCTACTGTTTAACGTGGGCTCCAAACCAATAACAAACATCCATGTCATCGTCAGAAATTGAACTTGAAGCCTGTGGTATCAAACGCCAGAGCGCTAGCCAATTAGCTCTCGCCAATGAAGAGGATGAATACAATACATACTATTTAACACACTCAAAGACTAGCTGCTGCGCGGATAGCCAATTGGCTAGAGCCCTGGTCTTTGGTAGCACAAGCTTCAGGTTCTGAACATGGCGGTGGCACGGATGTTTGTGAGTTTTCGGAATTCACTTTTAATTGTAGGCTCAGGTCTAATTAGCCCAAAGTATGCACAAAATGGCTGTAAAGCGAAAAACCAAACTAAAGACTAGCTTTATGTATTCTTCCTATTTTTTTAGAACTCAAATAATAACAGTACTACAATAGCAATCAAATACGATTAACAAAAACAACAAAAACAATTTAAAACCATTCCCTGTTCAAGCCAAACATTGGCCTGTCACCCTCATTGCACGCTCGGTTACAGTTAAATTATTTTCGTCTCCCACCCAAAGAACAAGAGGAAGCTCCTTTCATTCCATCTTCTTACCAGATATCTTAATTGAATTCTGCACTCGTCTGAGGCGCATGACACGTGGCGAGACGCTTATACACTTGATGGATCGTCTGATTCGGTGGCATTCGACCCTTCCTCAATACCCTCTTCTCTGTCATAATCTTTCGGTTGAAGCAAAATTCCTCCTCGCCATTCTCACAGATTCCAGAGGGAAGATTCATCACCCACAACAGAGACATTGATGAAGGCCCTTTCACGTGTAATCTAATAACAAGACGAGTTCTAAAAACAAAGCCAGACGATATTAAAAATCGTCTTTTTGATGCATCGTTTGGTAAGAATTTATTAGTGTATTCCCGGCGTCGTTCTTGTCAAGAATGCAGGTCCAGTATTTGTTTAGGAACGACTCCAATTATTTATTTATTTATTACGTTTTCATATTTTGTTATTGTGCGTGTTTCTGAAGAAGTGCAATATTAATATTTTTTTGCTCGATGAAACTTCCGTTGTGATTTAGCACCCCGTAGGTAGAGTCTGCAGACTTGACTACGTGACGCTCTACAGACATATGAGGTCGATACCTACGTCTTAAAGTAGATTCCTAATCACTACAAACATATATGGCCCCTCCGGGATTCGAACACGAGACCTGTCGCACCGAGCGCCAGGCACTATTCATTGTATCGATAACCTCGTGTATTGTATTCTTTATATATATATAATGACCTAATTGTTGTCGATAAGTCTATGAGTTGCTAGTGTTTGATTTGAACCTAACAAACCCCTTTAAAGAACAATAAAAATATTATACAGTATGAGACATGCGAATTCCGCAAATAAGTAAACTCCTCAATATCTCTCTTTTTATGTAACTTTAAATATTCTTTTTCCAAAATTCCCAACTAACAACAACATACTACAATAACAATCAAATACGATTAACAAAAACATTACCAACTCCTGATCAACAACAATTTAAAATCATTTCTTGTTCAAACCAAACTTTGACCTGTCACCATCATTCCATCCCTCGGTTACAGTTAAAATCTTCTTGGCTCCACACCCAAAAGAACAAGAGGAACCTCCTTTCATTCCATCTTCTTACGGGATATCTTAATTGAATTCTGTACTCGTCTGAGGGGCATGACACGTGACGAGACGGTTATGTACTTGATGGATCGTCTGTATCGGTGGCATTCGACCCCTTCCTCAGTAACCTCTTCTTTGTCGTAATTTTTCAGATAATTTGTGCCATGGATATTTGTTGTGGTTGGGAATCCATTTTACACAACAGGTCCATCTGATTGTCATTTGTGGTTCCTTCGAGCATTGGGCATTGGACTGACAACCGTATCCTGTAAAAAGAAAACATATTCTCCTCGGAAATCTGCCAGTAGGGTTTCGCACGCCAGGACCCATGTCCTGTGAGCCATGGGGCTGTTGCGCAAATGAAGATTTTTTTTTGTCGCTGCACGGTTGTTTTGTGCATACTACTGACCGGGACCCAGTGTTTAACGTGGGTTCCAAACCAATAACAAACAACCATGTCATCACCAGAAATCGAACTTGAAGCCTGTGCTACCAAAAGCCAGAGCGCTAGCCAATTAGCGCGTCAATGAAGAAAACGAATACAACACAATACATACTATATAAAAAAATCAAAGAGACTAGCTGCAGCCTGATAGCCAATTGGCTGGCGCTCTGGAGTTTGATACCACAGGCTTCAGGTTCGAAACGGTGTCACTGATAATTGTAAGTGTTTCGGAATTCACCTTTAACATACACTCTGGTCTAATTACCCCAAAGTGTGCACAAAATGAGTGTAAAGCGACAAACCAAACGAAAGACTAGCTTTCTGTATTTTCAGATTAATTGAAGAATATTTATAATTGAAATTCCTCAATATCTCTTTTGTACGTAAATATACAACTCCTATTTTCAAGAAGTCAAATAATAACAATATTACAATAACAATCAAATACGACTAACAAAAACAACAATTTAATACCATTCCCTGTTCAAGTCGAACATTGACCTGTCCATTCCATTCTCGGTTACAGTTAAAATCTTCTTCCACTCCACACCCAAAGACAAGAGAAACTTCCTTTCCTTCCATCTTCTTACCAGATATCTTAATTGAATTCCGTACTCGTCTGAGGGGCATGACACGTGACGAGACGGTCATATACTTGATGGATCGTCTGGATCAGTGGCATTCGACCCCTACCTCAGTACCCTCTTCTCTGTCATAATCTTTCGGCTGAAGCAAATATTTCTCCTCGCCATTCTCAGAGATTCCAGAGAGAAGATTCATCACACACAGCAGAAAAATTGATGAGGCCCTTCAAGTGTAATCTAATAATAATACGAGTTATAAAACATAGCGAACACGATATTAAAAATCGCCTTTCTGATGCATCGCTTGGCAAGAATTTTTTAGTTTATTCCTTGAGAGTTGTTCTTGTCAAGAATTTAGGGCCAATATTTGTTTAAGAACGATTCCAATTATTTATTTATTACGTTTTCCTTTTTATTGTTGTTTGGGTTTGTTCTGAAGAAGAGCACTATTAATATTTTTGCTCGACGAAACCAGAAGTGAAATCTATTGGTTGAGTTATTTTTCGTCACCAGAGGGCTCACTGTCCGAACATCACGTTGTAAAAGTCAAATACACTATATTCGATCGTGTTAGAAATCAATTCTTTCGAAGTCAGTAGTAAGAAATGAATAATGAAACAGAAATAAGAATTTTACAATATCTGAGCTAATTAATTCATTAAAGAAAATAATTATTGAATATATTAATATACAAAACTACTTTAATGATTTATAATGTTATACTTACACTCATGTCCATAAATTAAGGATAATGAAGTTCAGGCAAAGAAAGAGACAGAAGCAAAACAAATTTAACTTATCTGTAAAGTTTATTTATTAAACAAAAAAGGTAAAGAGCAAAAAAGATGCTATATGTTTGACATAATTAATAAAAATTGCGATTTTTACTCCCTGGAGCAAATTTCAAAAAGGACCTATTTACAAAAAACAGTATAACATGGTTAGTATGATGATTAATATGGAGTATGTCTCCCGGACGATGCAATACAGGCCTTACAACGCCTAGGCATGCTGAATATCAAATTATCAATCTGATCTTGGAGAATATTACACCACTCATCAAGCAATGCCCTCCGAAGTTCCGGTTGAAAGGTGAGAGGGGGTTGACGGGCTGCAATTCGTCGGCCAAGCATATCCCACACATGCTCTATTGGATTCAAGTCCGGTGAGTATGCTGGCCAATCCATACGGGTGATATCCTCCAATTGAAGGCCTTCGTCTACAATGTTTGCACGGTGAGGACGGGCATTGTCATCCATAAACAGAAATTCAGCACCCATGGCGCCCCGAAACAAACGTCATGTTGTTCCAGAATGACATCCCGACAGATGTGGCCTGTCATCGTGATACTCTGAACATGCAGGTCAGTTTGGAACCAAGAATAATTCCTCCCCAAACGAGCCATCCTGCACCCCGTAACGGTGTCGTTCAATGGTGTTCTCTTGGTGGTAACGGGTACCTGGCGCTCTCCATATGAAAAATCCGGCGAGAATCAGACTGCAAACTAAACCTGGACTCGTCGGAAAACATCCCACCAGACCACTGTTGCGGTGTTCACAATGCATGCTCTCTACTCCAGGTTAATCGCAGGCGACAGTGAGTTGCGGTAAGTGGAACACATCTGACAGGCCTACGAGCATATAGACCAATGTGCCCTAAGCGTCTGTACACGGTCTGCCTTGAAACTGTCATTACCGGTGGCTGACGAGACAGGTCTGATACTTTGCTCCGTCTGTTTCTTTTGGCAGTATCTGCTAAATACCGGTCCTCATTCGGCGTTGTAACTCGGGGGCGACCTGTGCTGTAACATCTACTCACTTCACCATCATCTTGGAATCGTTGCCAAAGCCTGGAGATGACACTCTGGGCGATTCCAAGTTCCTCGGATACTTCCAGCTGGGTACATCCACATTCCAGTCGTCCGATAATTCCACCACGTAAAAAATCATCCAAATGCTTCCTTTGTGCCATAACTATGCGGTTAGTGCACTGAAAGGCTTTTTAAAGCGCTTGTGAACAATTTTACTTCTTTGCCACCATTCCTTATATACCCTCTCTTACACTCTCGTCATTGTGACGTACTATCCGCGCCATCTGGTGGTTTCCTGTAATTTGCATATTCTTCTTCAAGAATTTTGTAATAATTCTACAGGTGAAATTTTTATTTTTAGAGTTCAATTTCTGTGTGATTCAGAATTATCCTTAATTATGGACATGAGTGTATTAAATGATAAAATTTTAATGTTTGTGTGTTGATAATAATATATAATTTAATGTATTATATTTTATTACATATTTCTTTAATATATTTATAATTTATTATATTTATTAAATTTTATTTTATTATTTTTTATTTTTTATTCTTTTATTACTCTTTCATATGAATTCAAAGCCTAAGAAACATTCTTTTCATTCATTTATTAGGTTGGTTACATAAAAAATCATTGCTGATATCTTAACGTGCAACAAACAGAATAAATAAGAAAACGTTTATCAAATAATTGGTGATTTAGAAGTCATATTTATTGAAATATTTGTAATTTCAATAAATATGTACTCGTCTGAGGGCATGACACGTGATGAGACGCTTATACACTTGATGGATCGTCTGGTTCGGTGGCATTCGACCCCTTCCTCAATACCCTCTTCTCTGTCATAATCTTTCGGTCGAAGCAATAATTCCTCCTAGCCATTCTCAGAGATTCCAGAGGGAAGATTCATCACACACAAACAGATGAATTGATAAGGCCCCACCTGTAATCTAATAATAAGACGAGTTCCAAAACAAAGTGCAGACGATGTTAAAAATTGTCTTCTTAATGCATCGTTTGGTGAGAATTTATTAGTTTATTCCTTGGAAGTTGTTCTTGTCAAGAATTTAGGGCCAATATTTGTTTTAGGAACGGCTCCTATTATTTATTTATTACGGTTTCATTTTTTGTTGTTGTTCTAGTTTCTTCTGAAGAAGAGCAATATTAATATTTTTGCTCGACGAAACCAGTAATAAAATTTTTTAATTGAATTGTTTTTTTTGGCACCACTCTGTCCAAACATTATGGGATAAAAGTCAAATGCACTGTATTCGATCGTGTTAGAATTCAATTCATCTGAAGTCAGTAGTAGAGAATGAATAATTAAGCAGAAATAAGAATTTTTTAAAATTTGAGGTAATTAAATTTATTAAAGAAAATAAGCTGGATATGTTAATACAGCAAAAAACTTTTATTTTACTTTATTATATTTACTAAATGATAAAAAATTAATGTTTCTATATTGATTTGATATCAACAATGAACATAAAAACCTTGCACTAATTGATTATGTCTGTTAACATAAAGAATCATGGTTGATATAACATGCAACAAACGTATAGTAATAAATACAAAAGTGTTTATTAAAAAAAGACCATTTCTTATTGTCAATTTAGACTACAAGACCAGGTTTCGGGATTAAATCCCGGGATGGCTATGGATGTTGGTAGTTTTATGGAATCCACTTTACACCACATGTCCCTGTCTAACTACCACTTATGGTTTCTTTGTCATAGGGCTAACAACTCTGTCCTGTAAAACGAAAACTTCTCCCGTCTCGAAATCTACCATTAGAACTATACGCCATGACCTGTGATCCATGCGGCTGTTGCGTAAATGTGGGCTTTTGTGTTTTTCGCTCTACGCTCATTTTGTGCACACTTTCGGCTAATTAGACCTGTACTTACAGTTTACTACACCACACCACGTCACTGTTTACGGCTTAATTACCCCTTTACAGTCTGGAAATGAGGTGATTGAGAAGTCTGATTGGGCTCTGTGACGCTCTATGGTCATACGACAGGGTCCTACTACCCTAAGTGGATTCCGAAACACTACAGACACCCATGGCAAATTCGGGACTCGACCCCAAACCTGTGGCACCGAGAATCAGACGGCAAGACACTTCGTTATTCAGACCCACATATGTGCCATTCTTTATATAGATAATAATCTAAGTGACCTAATTACTATCGTTTGAGTTTCTGAGTTGCGGGTGTTTAGTTTGCAGCTAAAAATCATTTAAAGAACAATCAAATAATTATAACGTTTGCGGCACATATTAAATCCATAAACCATTAAACTTCTCAATATCTCCTTTTATACAGAAATTTAAATCTCCAGTTTTCAAGAACTCCCATAATAACAATATCACAATAGCAATCAAATGCAATTAACAAAAATTAATTGCAAATACTGATCAACAATAACTTAAAATCGTTTCCTGTCCAAGCCAAACACTGACCTGTCACCCTCATTCCACCCTCGGTTACAGTTAAATTCTTCTCGGCTCCACGCCCAAAAGAACAAGAGGAAGCTCCTTTCATTCCATCTTCTTACCAGACATCTTAATTGAATTCTGTACTCGTCTGAGGGGATGACACGTGACGTTATATACTTTGATGGATCTTCTGCATCGGTGGCATTCGACCCCTACCTCAGTACCCTCTTCTCTGTCATAATCTTTCGGTTGAAGCAGAAATTCCTCCTCGCCATTTTCAGCGATTCCAGGGGGAAGATTCATCACACAACAAGAAATTGATGAAGGCCCTTTCACGTGTAATCTTATAATAAGACGAGTTCTAAAACAAAGATCAGACGATATTAAAAAGTGGTGAACTTTTTGATCGTGTCCTGCCTTCCCTACTCCTGCTATTTCTTAATGATCAGTAGCCACACGTATTTTGAAGCATACGTGAAAACGATCTGGGGGTGAGATTGATGTCTTTCTGAAAACCGCTCTCGATAAATTCATTCAATAGCTCTTCCATTGCCATCAGCTATTCAATATATTAAGTGCATGTGTGCAAGCTCAGCGTTCGTATACCATTGCATGCTCTTCACATGCTGTGTAACGTACGAATGAGGTAATCCTCTCTTTCACCCTCAGATCTCATATGTAGAGCACCACCTAGCGGTGTACTATGGCATTTCCAGTCATGGGTGCTATGCAATACCCTTTCCTTATGATGCGCCTTATTTCTACTCAAACTTTATAATAATATAAGATTTTTAATAAATTATGTATATGCTGCTCTAATGCAGCTGGCAATACCGACAGTTAATCTTTATGTTATAAGCAAGGGTTGCCCTGCTGTTACTCATTTAGCACTACCCAGGGGGCACTTGTAGCTTGAAGATATGCTACGGACGCGAGTAACACTATCCCCACAATGCTCTACGATCCTGTTAGCTCCGGAATCTATTATTTTAAAGTGGATTCCAAACCACAACAAACATCCAGGGCACAACAGAGATTTGAACCTGATACCTGTTGTTACAAGCGCAGAGCACCAGACACTCGGACATTCAGGCCGTATATATATATATATCGGTATATATATATAGTATATAATATATATATATATATATATATATATATATATATATATATATATATATATTATTCTATATATATATATATATATATAGTATATATATATAGTATATATATATATATATATATATTCTATATATATATATATATATATTATATATATATATATATATATATATATTCTATATATATATATATATATATATATATATATATATATATATATATATATATATATATATATTATATATATATATATTATATATATATATATATTATATATATATATATTATATATATATATATATATATTATATATATATATATTATATATATATTATATATATATTATATATATATATATATACATATTATATATATATATATATATATATATATATATATATAAGATATACATTATATATATATATATATGGCAACATTCTGTGTAATCACTGCTTTTTAAATAAGGAGACTCGATGGGAAAATGATTGTAAAGGGTCATTTTTTTGCGTAAATTTAATTCTCCTATTTTCAGAACTCAAATAACAACAATACTACAAGAAGAATGAAATACGATTAACAACAATAATGCCAACTCCTGACCAACAACAATTTAAAGCCAAACATTGACCTGTCACCATCCTTCCACCCTCGGTTACAGTTAAAATCTTCGTCGGCTCCACACCCAAAAGAACAAAAGGAACTTCCTTCTATTCCATCTCCTTACCGGATATCTTAATTGAATTCTGTACACGTCTGAGTAATATGTCACGTGACGAGACAGTTATGTACTTGATGGATCGTCTGGATCGGTGGCATTCGACCCCTACATCAGTACCCTCTTCTTTATCGTCGTCTTTCGGTTACAGCTAAAATTCCTCCTCTTCACCATTTTCAGAGATTCCAGGGGAAGATTCATCGCACACATCAGAGAAAATGATAAGGCCCCTCCACGTGCAATCTAATAATAAGACGAGTTCTAAAACAAAGCCAGACGATATTAAAAATCGTCTTCTTGATGCATCGTTTGGTAAGAATTTATTGGCTTATTCCACGAGTTGTTCTTGTCAAGAATTTAAGCCAATATTTGTTTAGAGAGAGAAAATACTCCAATTATTTATTTATTACATTTAATTTTTTGTTGTTGTTTGAGTTCCTTCCGAATAAGAGCAATATTAATATTAGAAACTAGAAATGAAATCTTTTGGTTGAATTATTTTTTTTTCTGTCACCAGAGAGCTCTCTGTCCAAACATCACGTAAAAGTCAAATACACTGTGTTTGAACGTGTTAGGAATCTATTCTACAGGTCAGTAGTAAAGAATAAATAATTAAACAGAAATAATAATTTTGAAATATCTAAGCTAATTAATTAATTAAAAAATAAATTATTGAATATATGAATATAACAAAACTACTTTTGATTTTTATTGTTATACTTATTAAATGATAAAATTTTAATGTTTGTGTATTGATAGTAATATATAATTTAATATATTATATTTTATTACATATTCCTTTAATATATTTATATGATATATTTATAATTTATTATATTTATTAAATGTTATTTTATTATTTATTATTTTTATTCTTTTATGTTTTACTCTTTCATATCAATTCGTAGCCTAAGAAACGTTCTTTTCATTCATTTATTAGGTTGGTTACATAAAAAATGATGTCTTAACATGTAACAAACTGAATAAATAAGAAAAAGTTTATCAAAAAATTAGTGATTTAGAAGTCATATTTATTGAAATATTTCTAATTGCAATAAATATGTACTCGTCTGACGGGCAGGACACGTAACGAGACGATTATACACTTGATGGATCGTCTCTATCGGTGGCATTCGACCCCTACCTCAATACCGTCTCCTCTGCCAAAATTTTTAGGTTGAACCAAAAATTCCTCCTCGCCATGCTCATGGATTCCTGGGGAAGATTAATCACACACGACAGAGAAATTGATAAGGACCCTTCACGTGCAATCTAATAAAAAGACGAGTTCTAAAACAAAGCGCAGACGATATTAAAAATCTTCTTTTGGATGCATCGTTTGGTAAAATTTATTAGTTTATTCTCAGAGTTGTTCTTGTCTAGAATTTAGGTCCAATATTTGTTTAGGAACGAATTCGATTATTTATTTATTCTGTTTTCATTTTTTTGATGTTGTTTGAGGTTTCTGAAGAAGAGCAATATTAATATTTTTTTGCTCGGCGAAACAAATGAATTATTTTTTTCATCACCAGAGGGCTCTCTGTCCAAACATCACGTGATAAAAGTCAATACACAGTATTCGATTCTTTTTTCTTTGAAATCCATTCCTCTGATTTACGTAAGGAAGGAATAATTTAATCAAGTTCTGCAGAAATAAGAATTTTTCGATATCTGAGTTAATTAACCGTATTGAGAAAAACGCGTTGTTGGATATATTAATATAACAAAATTGCTTTTTTATACTTTATTACATTTATTAAATGATAAAAAAATGAATGCTTGCATATTGCTTTCATATCAACCATTAAACTTTCCTTGCAATAATTTATTATGCCTCTTAATATAATAAATCATGGTTGATATCTTAACATGCAACAAACAGAATAAATAAGTTAATGTTTATCAAAAAAAATTCAGATTCTTATGGTAATTTAGAATACAAATATTTCAATAAATATGACTATAAACGATACGTACAGGGGCTTGATGGCGAAGGGAATATCGCTGTGACACTCAGTAACACAAGTTTCAAATTCGAGTCCTAACAGTGCCATGGCTGTTTGTAGTGGTTTGGAATACGCTTTAAACAGTCGGTCCCTGTCTAATGTGGACTGTCATTTCTCGTTTCTTCAAGCGTAACTGACATGTAACCTATCATGTAAAAAGAAAACATCTCCTATCTCGAAATCTGCCAGTAGCGCTATACGCAATGATCCATTGGGCTGTTGAGCCAATGAATATTATATTTCTTTTTTCTCTGCGATTACTTTGTGCACACTTTAGGCTAATTAGACCGGGACTTACAATTTATTACAGCACACCACATCACTGTGCCTAGAGTTGAGGTGCCCCTTCACAATTTGGTAGGGATGTGGGTGAGAAAGTCTGATTGGGCTCTATGATGCTCTATGGTCATATGACAGGGAACTTTCGGTATAAAGTGGATTCCGAACGACTACAAACACCCATGGTACCGCCGTGACTCGAACACGAAACATGTGGCACCGAGTACCAGAGCGTTAGACACTCGGCCTCCTTTTTTTTAAGTTCAGTAAAGTAAGCACAGTGATAATTAAGCTCTTGATGCTCTTAGCCACATCTGAGGATATTTATATTCTGTAATTATAATTACGATTATCAATAAAAAGAACAAAAATATTACAACAAATTATTCCCTATAGAATCTCTCAACAAGATAAACACACATCTTATGGGTTGGCCGCACTGGTAACGGTATTCCCGATGTACAATTAAGAAAAAAATGAAAAATAATGTTAAGGAGCAGTTTGACTTTCAGTGTTGTCGGTTTATTTGAACAAATCATTAATATATGATAAAAATAATACTAGATTTATTAAATATAATTAGATTTAATAATTTATGCCCGGAATAATAATGAATAATTTATGCCCGGAATGTATGAAATCATTTCACTTATAAATTACTATTAACGCTCTCAGCAAAACATAAATGTGGAAGTTATGATTTTCATTCAATTCCTTCTATTAGCTCACACTCTCCCCTATATATATCTTGTTCAAATTTTCAATCGTTCATAAAATACTTTTAATTCCTCCACTAGAGTTCAGATGCATTTTTTTTTTGAAATTGTAATGGATGACACTGGATGTTAATACTGTCTTTTCGAATATTAATTCATTCATTAAATTTAAATAATTAATTTAATTTTTTTAGATTTGAGTTGCATATATCTACCAATAGATTGCTCCAGATAAACTTAAAAAAGATGAATAAAAAGATTATTTATAAAAAAGAACTTTATGCAAATAGAGTGAAAAAAAAAGTAGGAATTGACTTTAAAAAATATTTTTATATTACGTGTTGAATTGAATTCAATATAAAAATTATTACATCGTAAAAAACAGAATAATTATTAAATCGTAATAAAACAGTTATTAGAGAGTTTTTGCATACCGTATTTTTATAATACGGTATTTTTTTCTCTAAAGCGCATGCTCATAGGTAAACATTATTACAGATACGCATGCGCAAATTCCTATTAGCATGCGCGCTGGGGAGAAAAATACGGTATGCAAAAAAACTCTCTATTTTTGCATACTACATAAAAAAATCGTCCCTGAATAGGTAAAATTTTAAAATTTAGCTAAATTATAAATATACTAATATGGAATAAATATAAACTAATATGGAATAAAAGGAAATCTAAAAATAAAGTAAATGGAAAAAAAAAACAGAAAGATTATTTTTAATTTTAAATTCGCATTATTGTTTATTTCTTTTATTTTGTCTAATTTAATCCTTCAAGTTTTACAAAAAGAAAACATTTCAGTCTCGGCTTGAAGGATTTAACTCAATTTTTTATTTTTCCTCCCCCAGAACAAATTGTCGTTAATGGAAAAGAATCGTCTTGTTGAATTTTAAGAGTTCTAAATCGAGAATTGCTAAAAGATTATGATCGATGAGTTTTTACCGCCAATAGAAATGACTCGTTGTCCATTCTTAGTGCCCAAAGATAGACTTTAATAAAGGCCGTAGAACAAACCATTTTCTCTATCAATGGCTAAGAAGAAATAGAAAAGCTAACTCAGCATACACGGCACCAGGTGGCGATTTTTCGCACTCTTTGTTTATTCACTTCATTTCATTTCTTTCGGCAAGAAGAGATTCTATTTCTTCTTTTTCACGGGTTTTCTTGTTCTGTTAGTGTGCGAGCCCCCTCCAGTAGCCTCGTTCCAGGCGTGATTTAAAAGGGCAGCTGAGATAAAGGCTCGGCAAATGAGTTTCGTCTTTGTTTTTTGTTTTTTATTCCTCTTTCTCTTTTCTGATTGGTGTTTGGCTGCGGATTTGGCGAGGGTTTCCTTTTTTTCTTTTTCGTTATTGACGGTAATTTTTGTGTGCAGAATTCTACCACACTTTTATGTCAGGTAATGAAGGTTTGATTACGATATTTTTATAGATAATAACTAATCTGAAAAACTTCTCTTCAATGGGAGAAAAAGGAATGCTTTTCAATGATCTCTAGAATAAGATACATTTTTTGTTCTAATGCACCTGGCAAACACTTAGACATGGACGTCTTGGATGCCTTAAGGCAAGTGCTGCACAGACGTACTCACTTTGCATTACCCAGGGCGCGCGTATAACTTGAAGATAAGCCACGGACGCGGAGTAACAATGCCCCCCTCAACACTCTGCGATCCTATTAGGACCGGGACCTACGGTTTAAAGTGGATTCCGAACCATTACAAACATCCATGGCACCGCCGGGGACTCAAACTCGAAAGTGGTACCGAGCCCCAGAGCACTAGCCACTCGGTTCTTCAGGCCTAGAATAAGATAAATAGAATGGAAGAAAAAGAAGACAATGGTGTTTTTGTTTTGTGGGCAATTGAAATCCCGTTTCGATTATACCTGTCTCACAATTGATGTTCTATGAAAACTGCTATTATATACTACGGTATTAAAAATTGAAAATGCATCTTAATTAAAAAATCGAAGATATAAATTTATGTTGTTGTTACACTTGGTAGATATCTAATCGGACCAAGCCCACGAACCCATATGGACTCATGGTTGAAGGGCAAGGAAACAGCTTCTTTTGTGAAGAAGCACCCCATAGGTATAAGTCTGACTTTTGCACCGTGATGCTCTTACAGTCGTATGAGACCGGGACCTAAGGCTTAAAGTGGATTCGAACCACTACAAACATCCATGGCACCACCAGGGAGACGAACGCTAAACCTGTGGTACTGAGTGCTAGCCACTCGATCATTCACGCCCATATAAATTTATACTGCTATTGAATTAATGTTTTTAAAGCAATTAAAAGTCTGTAGTACTTCAAGGGGCTTGATGGCCGAGTGATTAGCGTTCTGCCACTAGGTATCGCAGATTTTGGGTTCTAGTCCAGGTGGTGCCATGGATGTTTGTGCTGGTTCAGAATCCACTTGACAGCGTAGGTCCCAGTCTAATAGGATCGTAGAGCGTTGAGGGGTAGTATTGTTTCGATGTGGGCTTGTCTTCACGCTACGAGCAGGCCTGAAGTAACGTCGGTTACTCACTTCCGTAGCATACATTCAAGCTACACGTGCCTCCTGGTTAGTGCTAAAGGAGTAACGCCATTGCAGCCCTTGTTTATGAAATAAATATGAATGTCTCTGTATTGTCAGCTGCATGGAAAAAACAAATTAACGATAGTATTGCTGTAACGGTATGCAAAAGAATATATACCCTTATATAGAATAAATACTTAATATGAAATAAAACGAAATCTAAAATAAAGTAAATGGAAAACCAGAAAGATTATTTTAATTTAAAATCGACATTATTTTTATTCCTTTTTATTTTGCCTAATTTAATACTATAAGTTTTACAAAAGAAAACATTTCAGTTTCGGCTTGGAGGGATTTAACTCAATTTTTTAATTTTCTTTCACGAACAAAATGTCGTTAATGGAAGAGAATCCTCTTGTTGCATTTTAAGAGTTCTAAATCGAGAATTCCCAAAAAGATTATCATCGGTGTGTTTCTTCCAATAAAAACGACTCGTTGTTCACTCCTTACTGCCAAAGATAGACTTTAATAAAAGGCTAGAACAACCATTTTCTCTATCAATGGCCAAGAAAAAAGAAAAGCTTACTCAGCATGCACGGCACCAGGTGGCGATTTTCGCACTCTTTGTTTATTCACTTCACTTCATTTCTTTCGGCAAGAAGAGATTCTTCTTCTTTTTCACGGGTTTTCATATTGTGGTAGTGTTCGAACCCTCCAGTAGCCTCTTTCAGGCGTGATTTAAAAGGGCTGCCAGATTAAGAGGCTCGGCAAATGAGTTTCATCTTTGTTTTTTTTTTATTCCTCTTTCTCTTTTCTGATTGGTGGTTGGCGGCAGATTTGGCGAGGGGTTTCCTTTTTTTTCTTTTTGTTATTGGCGGATTTTTTTTTAATATTCTATCAAACTTTTATGTCAGGTAATGATGGTTTTGAATCCGATATTTTAGGTAATAACTAATGTGTAAGCTTCTCTTTAATGGTTTCAGAGGAATGTTTTCAATAGATCTCTAGAATAGGATGCATAGAAAGGAAGAAAGGAAAAAAAATGGTGTTTAGTTTTGTGGTAATTAAAATCATGTTTTTTTTTTCTATCTGCCTCACAATTAAGGTTCTATTAAAATTACATCTATATACTAAGGTTGTTATTATAATGTATCTGACAATACAGAGATAGTTAATATTTATGCCATACGCAAGGGCTGCGCTGCTGTTACTCAATTAGCACTACCCATGGGGCAGATGTAGCTTGAAGATATGCTACGGAAGAGATAACACTACACTCACAACGTTTTACGATCGTAGCAAACCGGGACTTACGGTTCAAGTGGATTCGAACCACTACAAACATCCATGGCACCGCCGTCCTCGAAACCCTTTTGAAACGTGTGGCACCGAAGCGCTAGTCACTCGGCCATCAGATCCCTCTATATACTAAGGTGTCGTGATAGTAAAATGCATTTTAATTGAAAAATCGAAAATATAAATTTATACTGCTATCGAATTAACGTTTTAAAACAATTAAAAGTCTACGGTGCTTTAAGGGCCCGATGGCCGATTTACTAGCGCTCTGGCGCTCGATGTCACAGGTTTTGGGTTCTAGTCCAGGTGGTCCCATGGATGCTTGTAGTGCTTCGGAATCCACTTTAAACTATAGGTCATGGTCTAATAAGATCCTAAAGCATTGTGGGGGTAATGTTACTCGCGTCCGTAACATATCTTCAAGCTACACGTGCTCCCTGGGTAGGGCTAAATGAGTAACAGCTGTGCAGCCCTTGCTTATGACATAAAAAGTTTAACTGTCTCTGTATTGCCAGGCTCAAATCCTGGCGGTGGCATGGATGTTTGTGAGTGGTTCGAATCCACTTCAAAATGCAGGTCCCTGTGTGTTTGGCCTAAAGTGTGCACAAGATGACCGTAGAGCGATGAACCAAACTTAAACGTGTGTATTGCCTGCTGAATTAGAACAACAACCTTAGTATATCAAAATAATTTTAACAGAACCTCAACTTTTGAGACAGATATAAGAATTTTCATTTGGCCATACAACTAAACGCCATTTTTTTCTTTCTTTCTGTGCATCCTATTTTACAGATCTATTGAAAACATTCCTTTCCCACCATTGAAGAGACGCTTTCAGATTAGTTATTACCTAAAAATATCGGAATCAAAACCATCATTACCCGACATAAAAGTTTGGTAGAATATCTTCAAAAAAAAAAAAAATTCGCCAATAACAAAAAAAAAAAAGGAAACACTCGCCAAATCCGCCACAAATTAAATCAGAAAAGAGAAAGATGAATAAAAAAAACAAAACAAAGACGAAACTCATTTGCCGAGCTTCTTAATCTCGCACCCCTTTTAAATCACGCCTGGAACGAGGCTACTGGAGAGCTTGCACACTAACAAAGCAAGAAGAGCCGCGAAATAAGAAGAAGAATATTTTCTTGCCGAAAGAAATGAAGTGAAGTGAATAAACAAAGAGTGCAAAAATCGCCACCTGGCGCCGTGCATGCTGAATTGGCTTTTTATTTTCTTCTTGGCCATTGAAAGAGAAAAATGGTTGTTCTACGGCCTTTGTTAAAGTCTATCTTTTAGCAGTACCAGTGGACACGAGTCATTTTTTATTGGAAGAAACACACAAATGATAATCTTTTAGGAATTCTCGTTTTGGAACTCTTAAATTTCGACAAGAGGTTTCTTTTCCATTAACGACAATTTGTTCGTGAAAGAAAGTAAAAAAAAAATTTCAGCCGAAGTATTTTGAGGTAAATCCCTCCGAGCCGAGACTGGAACGTTTTCTTTTGTAAAACTTAAAGGATTAAATTAGGCAAAATAAAGGGAATAAATATAATGCCGATTTTAAATTAAAATTGTCTTTCTGTTTTTTTCCTTTTACTTTAATTTCACTTTTATTTTATTCCATATTAGATATCTTTCGCGTACCATTTCATTAATACTGTCGCTGAATTTTAAATCTTAATATCTTTAGAGGGACTTGACGGCCACGTGAATAACGTTCTAGCGCAAGGTGCCCAGGTTTCGGGTTTGAGATCGGGCGGTGCCATGGATGTTTGTAGTGTTTCGGAATACACTTTAAGCCCGTAGGTCCCGGTCTAATAGGATCGTAGAGCATTGTGGGGTTAGTGTTACTCTTGTCCGTAGCATATCTTAACTTATCATGACCCCCTGGTTAGTGCTAAATGAGTAACAGTGGTGCAGGCCTAGCTTATGGTATAAACATTAACTGTCTCTGTATTGCCAGGTTCGAATCCTGGCGGTGGCATGGATGTTTGTGAGTGGTTCGAAATCCACTTTGAAAAGTAGGTCCCTGTCTGTTTGGTCTAAAGTGTGCACAAGATGACCGTAGAGCGACGAACCAAATCTAAACTTGTATTGCCAGCTGCATTTAAACAACAACTTTAGTATATAGAAGTAAATTTAATAGATCCTCAACTGTGAGAAAGATATATATCTCTTATCTTCGTCCAGTATTAGCTTATGCAAGCCCATTTTGGGTTCTGTTGCACGTACACATTTTGAAATTATTCAAAGGCTTGAGAACAAAACTCTCAGAACGTTAACGAATTCACCCTGGTACTTTCGTAATGACAATATTAGACGAGCTCTCTCGATTCCAAGTTTAAGACAATTTGTTCACAAAATTTCTACTAAATTCTATAATGATATGCGAAACATCAATAACCCTGTATTAAATATCCTACAAAATTACCATTATGATATTTCTTCCCTGCAAACATGGCAAAACACCTCGCACTGTTCTAAATATGAAATTAATTCCTTACAACTGCCTAGACGAAAAAAGTTCGCTTTTCTCCTAATTTGACCTTTGCTCATTCTGTTTTTATTACATGCAACTGATTTCATCAACATCTCCATATTTTTTTTTTTTTTCATTTTATAATTTTATTAAATTAATCATTTTAAAAAAAAAGGGCATTTACTTATCTATTTTTCTTATTAACTCAAAGGCCATGAGACCACCACTCTATGATTCGACATTTCACAATGAAGGAGCTAGTGGCCGCTACGCGGCCAAGGCTCTCCGTAATAATCTACAATAAGAAGAGCGCGATAATGCTCTCGCGTCAATTGCAATTGTTGTCACAAATTATCGTCGGTGGCATAAAAGAGCTTAAATTTAGAAATTTAACGAATATTTTTTTCCCGCGTTTATCGTGCGCCACTGTCTCAAAAATTTCAGAGTTACTCTCGTATAAGACAAAACATTTTAATTGCACACAAAACTAAACACCATTTCTTTTATGCATCCTATTTTTAGAGATATCTTGAAAACATTCCTTTCTCCCCCATTGAAGAAAAACTTTCATATGAGTTATTACCTATAAAATATCGGAATCTATCATTACCTGGCATAAAAGTTTGGCAGCATTCTTCCAAAAAAAAAAAAATCCGCCAATAACAAAAAAGGAAACACACGCCAAATCTGCCGCCAACTACCAATCACAAAAGAGAAAGAGGAATAAAAAAAAAAAAAAACAAATACGGAAACTCATTTGCCGAGCCTCTTAATCTCCCCAGCCCTTTTAAATCACGCCTGGAACGTGGCTACTGGAGGGCTCACACACTAGCACAACAAGAAAACCTGTGAAAAAGAAGAGTCTTCTTCTTGCAAAGAAAGAAATGAAGTGAAGTGAATAAACAAAGAGTGCGAAAATCGCCACCTGGTGCCGTGCATGCTGGGTTAGCTTTCCTTTTTCTTCTTGGCCACTGATAGAGAAAATGATTGTTCTACGGCCTTTTATTAAAGTCTATCTTTTAGCAGTACGAGTTGACACGAGTCATTTTTTTATTGAAAGACACACAGATGATAATCTTTTTAGGAATTTTCGTTTTGGAACTTTTTCAAAATGCAATAAGAGGATTCTTTTCCATTAACGACAATTTGTTCTTCAAGGAAAATAAAAAAAAAAAAAATTGTGTACCTCTAAGCCAAAATTGAAATGTTTTCTTTTGTAATACCTTAAAAAATTAAATTAGGCAAAAATAAAAAGAAATGCAAATAACGGCGATTTTAAATTAAAAATGGTCCTTCTGGCTTTTCACCATTTACTTTAATATTTAGATCTCATTTATTCCATATTAGATATCTTTTGCATACAATTACAACAACACTATCGCTCAATATTAAATCGTAATCTCTTCAGAAGGTCTGATGGCCGAGTGAGTAAAAGTTCTGGAGTTCGATCCAGCAGGTTTCGTGTTCGAGTCCCAGTGGTATCATGGATGTTTGTAATGTTATGTAAAACACTTTAAAAACCGTAGGTCCCGGTCTAATAGCATGGAAGATCGTTTTATGGGTAGTGTTTCTCGCGTTTCATAGCCCTATCTTCAAGCTACATGCCCCCTGGATAGAGCTAAATGAGTAACACCGGCGCAGCCTTGCTTATGGCATAAAGATTAAGTGTTTCTGAATTGCTAAATTCGAATCTGGCGGTGGCATGGATGTTTGTGAGTGGCGCGGAATCCACATTAAAATGAAGGTCCCTGTCTGTGTAGCATAAAGTGCGCACAACATGACCGTAGAAGAACGAATCAAACCTAAACCTATATTGCCAGCTGCATTAGAACAACAACCTTAGTATAAAAAGTGATTTTAATAGATCTCCAACTGTTAGACAGGTATAAGCGAAACGTGAGATTAATAGCCCCAATACTAAACTCCATTTTTTTTCTTCTCTTCCTTTCTATGCATTTTATTCTAGAGATCTATTGAAAACATTCCTTTCCCACCATGAATAGAGGCTTTTCAGATTAGTTATTACCTAAAAATATCGGAATCAAAACCATCATTACCTAACAAGAAAGTTTGGAAGAATTCTTAAAAAAAAATCCAATAGCAAGAAGAATGAAAGGAAACACTCGCCAAATCTGCCGCCAACTAACAATCAGAAAAGAGAAAAAGGAACAAAAAAGAAAAAAAAGACGAAACTCATTTGCTGAGCCTCTTAATCTCGCACCCCGTTTAAATCACGCCTGGAACGAGGCTACTGGAGGGCGCACACTAACACAACAAGAAAAGCCGCGAAATAAAAAGAAGAGTCTTCTTGCAAAGAAATAAAAGAAATGAAGTGAAGTGAATAAACAAAGAGTGCGAAAATCGCCACCTGATGCTGTGCATGCTGAGTTAGCTTTTTCTTTTTCTTCTTGGCCATTGATGGAGAAAATAGTTGTTCTACGGCCTTTATTAAAAGTCTATCTTTGGCAGTAAAGTGGACAACGAGTCTTTTTTATTGGAAGAAACACACCGATGATAATCTTTTGGGAATTCTTGTTTGGGCCATCTTAAAATGTAACAAGAGGATTCTTTTCCATTAACGACAATTTGTTCGGGAAAGGAAATAAAAATCTTTGAGTTAAATCCCTCAAGCCGAGACTGAAATGCTTTCTTTTTGTAAAACTTAAAGGATTAAATTAGGCAAAATAAAAGGAATAAAAATAACGGTGGTTTTAAATTAAAATATTCTTCTGTTTTTTCCCATTTACTTTATTTTTAGATTTCATCTTATTCAATATTGGATATCTTTTTGCATACATTTACAACAACATTATCGCTAATTATTTTTCCAGCTCAGTTACCAATATAGAGACATTTATCTTTATGTCATAAGCAAAGGGCTGCACTGACGTTACTCATTTAGTACGGCCTAGAAGGCACGTGTAGCTTCAAGATATGCTACGGACGCGGTAAAACTACCCACATAATACTCCATGATACTATTAGACCAGGATTTACGGTTTAAAGTGCATTCCGAACCACGACAAATATCCATAGCACCGCTGTGACTCGAAGAGCGCCAGTCATTCGGCCATCAAGACTCTTAAAGCATTATAGACATTTTAATTATCTTAAAATATTAATACGATAGCAGTACAAATTCATATCTTCGATTTTTAATTAAGATGCAGTTTCCTTTCACAATACCTTAGTACATAGAAATATTTTTTAATAGAACCTCAACTGTGAGACAGTTATAAGTAAAAGTGATTCTAATTACCCAAAAAACTATGTGGTTCTACCACTAAACAAAACTTACTTTCTGTGCATCATATTTTTACAGATCTATCGAAAACATTCCAAACCCACCATTGAAGAGAAATTTGCAGATTAGTTGTTACCTAAAAATATCGGAATCAAAACCATCATTTGACAGAATTTTCAAAAAAAAAAAAAAAAAAAAAAAAAAAAATCCGCTAATAACAAAAATAAAAAAAAAAGAAACAACTCTCCAAATCCACCACCAACTATCAATCAGAAAAGAAAAAAAAGGAATAAAAAAAAAAAAGACGAAACTCATTTGCTCAGCCTCTTAATCTCGCAGCCCTTTTAAATCACGCCTGGAACGAGTGTACTGGAGGGGTCGCACTCTAACACAACAAAAAACCCGCGAAATAAGAAGAATAATCTTCTTCTTGTCGGAAGAAATGAAGTGAAGTGAATAAACAAAGAGTGCGAACATCGCCACCTGGTGCCGTGCATGCCGAGTTAGCTTTTCCTTTTCTTCTTGGTCATTGATAGAGAAAATAGTTGTTCAACGGCCTTTATTAAAGTCTATCTTTGGCAGTAAGGAGTGGACACGAGTCGTTTCTTTATTGGAAGAAACACATCGATGATATTCTTTTTGGGAATTCTCGATTTAGAGTTCTTAAAACGCAACAAGGGGACATTTCCATTTAATTCCGTTCAAGCCAAGATTGTAATGTTTTCATTTTATAAAACCGATATTTTCTTTTTATAAAATTTAAATAGCCTTTCTGTTTTTTTTCATTTACTTTAATTTTAGTTTTTATTTAATTCCATAATAGAAATATATTGTATACCGTTACGGAAATACTGCCGCTGAATTTTAAATCTTAATCTCTTCAGAGGGTCCTAATGGCCGAGGGAATAGGCGCCTAACGCTCTAGTGATAGATGCGTTTGTCTAGTGCAGTTTGTGGGTATGAGTCCAGGCGGTGCCATGGATGTTTGTAGTGTTTCGGAATCCACCTTAAACCGTAGGTCCCGGTGTAATAAGATCCTAGAGCTTGGAGGGGGGGTTAGTGTTACTCGCGACCGTAAAAGCTACACGTGCGCCCTGGTGGTGCAAAATGAGTAACAGTGGTACAGCCGTTGTTTATGTTATAAAATTATCTGATATATCTGTTATCTCTATATTTCCAGCTGCATTATAACAATAACCACATATAATTGGTTGTTTGGTAATCCAATTTTTGCATTAGTAATTCTAAAATATTCTAAAAGCCTTTTTTAATGAAAATAATTAGAATGACTGAAAATATTAGAATTACTTAATGAACAATCTTAATATATAGAAATAATTTTAATAAAATTTTAACTGTGAGACAGATATAAGAAAAACGTGATTTTCATTACATACAAAACTAAACGCCATTTTTTTCCCTTTTCTTCCTTTCTATGCAACTTATTCTAGAGAGCTATTGAAAATATTCATTTTCTCACCATTGAAGAGAAGCTTTCAGATTAGTTATTACCTATAAAATATCGAAATCAAAACCATCATTACCTGACATAAAGTTTGGTAGAATTTTTCAAAAAAAAAAAAATCGTCAATAACAAAAAGAAAAAGGAAACACTCCAAATCCGCCACCAACCACCAATCAGAAAAAGAAAGAGGAATAAAAAAAAAAAACAAAGACGAAACTCATTTGCCGAGCCTCTTAATCTCGCAGGCCTTTTAAATCACGCCTGTAACGAGGCTACTGGAGGGCTCGCACACTAACACAAGAAGAAAACACGTGAAAAAAAGAAGAATCTCTTCTTGCCGAAAGAAATGAAGTGAAGTGAATAAACAAAAGAGTGCGAAAATCGCCACCTGGTGCCGTGCATGCTGAGTTAGCTTTCCTTTTTCTTCTTGCCCACTGATAGAGAAAATGGTTTGTTCTATGGGCTTTATTAAAGTCTATCTTTGGCAGTAAGGAGTGGACAAGGCGAGTCGTTTTTATTGGAAGGAACACACGATGTTATCCTTTTGGGAATTCTCGATTTAAATTCTTAAAAAGCAACAAGGGGATTCTTTCCATTAACGGCATTTCTTTCTTGAATCAAAATAATAAAAAATTGCAGAAACATTTCAGTTTAATTCCTTTCAAGCCAAGATTGAAATGTTTTCTTTATAAAACTTAAAGGATACTAAATTACGCGAAAAAAAGAAATAAAAAATAATGGCGACTTTTAAATTAAAATAATCTTTCTGTTTTGTTTTTCATTTACTTTATTTTTAGATTTCATTTTTATTCCATATTAGTTTATATTTATTCCACATTAGTATATGTATAATTTAGCTAAATTTTAAATCTTTTTATTCATGGTCGATTTTTATGTAGTATGCGAAAAAAATAATAGACAGTTTTTGCATACCGTATTTTTTTCTCAATAGCGCGCCTCATAGGAAATTGCGCATGCGTATCTGTACTAATGTTTCCGTGAGCATGCCACGCTAGGAGAAAAAAATACCGTATTATAAAAAATACGGTATGCAAAAACTCTCTAATAACTGTTTTATTATGATTTAAAAAATTTTCTGTTTTTTACGATGTAATAATTTTTTTATATTGAATTGAATCCAACACGTAATATAAAAATTTTTAAAGTCAATTCCTACTTTTTTTCACTCTATTGCAGAAAGTCCTTTATAAATAATTTTCATTCTTTTTTAAGTTTATCTGGAGCAATGTATTGGTAGACACATGCAACTCAAATCTAAAAAAAACTAAAATTAATTATTTAAATTTAATGAATGAATTAATATTCGAAATGACTGTATTAACATCACGTGTCATCCACTACAAGTTAAAAAAAAATGTATTTGAACTTGAGTGGAGGAATAAAAAGTATTTTATGAACGATTGAAAATTTGAGTCAGATATATATAGGGCTGGTGTGAGCTAATAGTAGGAATTGAATGAAAAAAATGCACAAAAAGTCATAACTTCCACATTTATGACTGCTGAGAGCGTTAATAGTAATTTATAAGTGAAATGATTTCTTACATTCCGGGCATAAATTATTCATTATTATTCCTGGCATAAATTATTAAATCCAATTATATTTAATAAATCTAGTATTATTTTTATCAAATATTAATGATTTGTTCAAATAAACCAACAGCACTGAAAGTCAAACTGCTACTTAACATTATTTTCATTTTCTTAATTGTACACCGGGAATACCGTTATCAGTGCTGGTCAACCCATAAGATGTGCGTTTATCTTGTTGAGAGATTCTATAGGAATACTTTATTATAATATTTTTGTTCTTTTATTGATAATCGTAGTTATAATTACAGAATATAAATACCCACAGATGTGGCTAAGAGCAGCAAGAGCTTAATTATCACTGTGCTTACTTTACTGAACTTAAAAAAGAAGGTCGAGTGTCTAACGCTCTGGTACTCGGGGCCACATGTTTCGTGTTCGAGTCACGGTGGCACCATGGGGTTTTTGTAGTTGTTCGAATCCACTTTTATAACGAAAGTTCCTGTCACATGACCATAGGGACTTGAATGGCCGAGGACCATAGGATTTGGGACCTGAATAACCGAGTGTCTAGCGCTCTCGCGCTCGGTGCCACAGGTATCGGGTTCGAATCCCGGCGGTACCATGGATGTTTGTAGTGGTTCGGAATCCACTTTGCCGTAGGGCTCGGTCTCTTAGACTGAGCGTTACGGAGCAGAAGTCAGACTTCTACGTACGGGTGCTCTATCAGAACAGAAGCTGCACCGTAATCCCGGCCTTCCATGATGGACACGACAACAATAACAACCATGACCATAGAGCATCATAGAGCCCAATCAGACTTCTCACCCACATCATTACCAAATTGTAAAAGGGCGCCTCAACTCTAGGCACAGTGATGTGGTGTGTTGTAAAAAATTGTAAGCCCCGGTCTAATTAGCCTAAAGTGTGCACAAAGTAACCGCATAGCGAAAAGAAATACAATATTCATTGGCGCAACAGCCCAATGGGTCATAGCGTATAGATCTACTGGCAGATTTCGAGATAGGAGATGTTTTCTTTTTACATGATAGGGTTGTCAGTTCTACGCTTGAAGAAACGATAAATGACAGTCACATTAGACAGGGACCGACTGTTTAAAGCGGATTCCAACCACTACAAACAGCCATGGCACTGTTAGGACTCGAATTTGAAAAAAAGTGGCACCGAGTGTCAGAGCGATATTCCCTTCACCCTCAAGCCCCTGTATGTATTGTATGTAGTCATATATATTGAAATATTTGTATTCTAAATTTCTCATAAGAATCTGAAGTTTTTTTGTTAAACATTAACTTATTTATTCTGTTTGTTGCATGTTAAGATATCAACCATGATTTATTATATTAAGAGGCATAATAAACTATTGCAAGGAACGTTTAATGGTTGATATGAAAGCAATATGCAATCATTCATTTTTTTATCATTTAATAAATATAACAAAATAAAATAAGATTTTCTTGCTATATTAATATATCCAATAACATATTTTCTTTTAATAAAGTTAATTACGTCAGATATTGGAGAAAATTCTATTTTCTGCTTAATTATTCATTCTTTACTACACTGACTGAAATTGATGTCTAAAACGATCGAATACAGTGTATTTGACTTTATCGCGTGTTGTTTGGACAGAGAGACCTCTCGAGACAAAAAAAAATAAAAATAACTCAACGAAAAGATTCCATTTTTGGTTTCTCGGAGCAAAAATATTAATATTGCTCTTCTTCAAAAAAAAAACTACGAACAACAACAAAAAAAATGAAAACGTAATAAATAAATAATTGGAGTCTTTCCTAAACAAATATTGACCCTACATTTTGGACAATAACAACTCTCAAGAATAAACCAATAAATTCTCACCACTGCATTAAGAAGACAATTTTTAACATCGTCTGCACTTTGTTTTAGAACTCGTCTTATTATTAGATTACACTTGAAAGGGTCCTTATCAATTTCTCTGTGTTGTGTGTGATAAATCTTACCCTGAATGTCTGAGAATGGTGAGGAGGAATTATTGCTTTAGACCGAATGATTATGACAGAGAAGAGGGTAGTGAGATAGGGGTCGAATGCCACTGATCCAGACGATCCATCAAGTATAGGAGAGTCTCGTCACGTGTCATGCCCTCAGACGAGTACAGAATTCAATTAAGATATCTGGTAAGAAGATGGAATGAAAACCAGGTTCTTTTGGAATGGTATTGACAGGTCAAGATTTTAACTGTAACAGGAAATGATTTTTAATTTGTTGTTGATCAGGAGTAGGTATTATATTTTGTTAATCGTAGATTGTTAGTTTTATTACTATTTCAGTTCTTGAATATAGCAGATGTAAATTTACATACAAAAGAGATACTGAGGCGTTTAATTGATGTAATATGCGCAGATGGTATAATATTTTTATTGTTCTTAAAAGGGTTTTTAGGTTCAAATCAAATAGGTGCAACTGAGAAAACTCGAGCGACACCAATTAGGTCCCATAAGTTATTATATATATAAAGAGTACAATACATGATTTTTACCAATACAATACAAAGTGTCTGGCCCTCTGTACCACAGGTTTCATGTTCGAATCCCGGCGTGCCATGGATATTTGTAGTGGTTCGAATCCACTTGAAGCCGTAGGTCCCGGTCTCACATGACCGTAGAATGTAAAGGAGCTAAGTAAGGCCTCTACCTAAGGTTTTCCGTCAAACAAAAAAAAAGATGCAACTCTCTTCACCCTTCCAGCTCCATGGTGGACAAGGCCATCTGCCTACTATAAAATTTCAGAGACAGGAGACATTTTATTTTAACAACATAGGATGGTTGGCTCTACGCCCAACGCCCTACAGTCATATTAGATCGGAATCAATGGTTTAAATTATATTCAAAATCACTAGAAATATACATGGCATCGCCGGGATTCCATCCCGAAAATTGTGGCACCGAGCTCCAGCGTCACTGGCCATCAGCCCTGAAGTATGTATCGTGTAATCGTAGTCGTATTTATTGAAATTTTTGTATTCTAAATCACCAATAAGAAACTGAAATCTTTTTCAAATTTATTCTGCTTGCTGCATGTTGGGATATCAAACCAAGATTTTTTATGTTAACAGACCTCATAAATAAATGCAAGGAACGTTTTTTTATGTCCAATGTTGATATGAAATCCATATGTAAACATTCATTTTTATCTTTTAATAAATATAATAAAATAAAAATTTTTGCTACGTTAATATACCAAATAACCTATTTTCTTTAATAAAGTTGATTGACTCAGATAATGAAAAATTATTTCTCACTTCATTATTCATTCTTTACAGACTTCAAAAGAATTGATTTCTGACATGAACGAATACAGTGTATTTGACTTTTATCACGTGATGTTTGGACAGAGAGCTCTCTGGTGACGAAAAAAGAATTCAACCAAAAAGATTTCCTTTCTGATTTCTTGGAGCAAAAATATTAATATTGCTCTTCTTCAGAAGAAACTACAAACAACAACAAAAATGAAAACGTAATAAATAAATAATTGAGTCGTTCCTAAACAAATATTGGGCCTACATTCTTGACAAGAACAACTCAAAAGAATAAACTAATAAATTCTCACCAAACGATGCATCCAAAAGACAATTTTTAATATCGTCTGCGCTTTGTTTTAGAACTCGTCTTATTATCAGATTACACGAAAGGGTCCTATAAATATCTTTGTCGTGTGGCAGGAATCTTCCTCTCTGGAATCTCTGAGAATGGCGAGGAGGAATCTTATTCAACCGAAAAGTTATGACAGAAAAAGAGGGTATTGAGGTAGGGGTAGAATGCCATGATCCAGACGATCCATCAAAGTATATAGCGTCTCGTCACGTGTCATGCCCCTCGGACGAGTACAGAATTCAATTAAGATGTGTGGGTAAGAAGATGGAATGAAAAGGAGGTTCCTCTTGTCTTTCTGGGTGTGGATGCGGAGCAGATTTTGGTGTAATCAAAAGTGAAATGATGGTGACCGGTCAATGTTTGGCTTGAAAAAGAAATGAATTTAAATTGTGGTTGACCAGGATTTGCAATTATTTTGTTATTGGTGTTTGAGTGTCATTGTAGTATTGTTATTTTGAGATATTCAAAATAGAAGAATTAAATTTTCGTAAAAAAAGAGATATTGAGGAGTTTAGTGGTTGATTGAAATAATATGCGCAGATGGTATAATTATTTGATTGCTCTTAAAGGCTTTTTTTAGGTTCAAACCAAACACCCGCTAGTCAAAAACTCGAACACAGTAATCAGTTATACATATATATAATCTTTGTACGTATAATTCCTCCGTACGTTTGTTTGTGACTGATCTCCTCATAAATGGCTTGCCCGATTTTGATGAAATTTTTGCTTGTGTTTGACAAAATATATAGAATGTTTTATTCTATATTGTTTGTTTTTAAGTCGCCATCAGATGGTTCTGCAGTATATCAACTTATATACTGTTCAACCAATCTCTATGAAAAATTGGTAATAATATGTATTCGCGTATGGAAAATAAGTTCGCGCTATCCCTTTATTGTTACTTGCCACCAGATGGTGCTGATATATAAGAATACAATATATGGACACAAACACCAAGGAAAAACTAATAATGAGTATAGTAAAAACATGATTATTTTGCATTACATAAGCTATTACCGATATTCGTCACAATCAAATCATAAAATAAAACTATTCTAACATTTGAAATACAAAATTCGGTGACCATATGAAAATTCCTATAGACATTAAAAAAGACTTACTGCTCAGATTCTGCAACAACAAAACTGAAATCCATTATAAAAATACTTATAAGAAAATGTTTGTCTGGTTATATAAATACTTTTATATAACAGCCCATAAAAGACAGGCATTTCATTACCAGGAGAAAAAACATTTCCACACGGGGAGAATTCTAGGTATAAATGGCGCGCTTTTGCATGTTGTGTGGGAAAAGACTACAAAAAGTCTGATTGTTCATACAAACTCTTTACAAATATTTTTTTCATCGAGTCTCCTATTTCAAAAGTAGTGATTATACCGAATGCTGCCATACATATACAGGCTGTTTAAAAAAAATGTAGCGACAAACTTTGAGGGGAAGTAAGGGCACATATATGTCTATATAAATACAAAGAGGTAATGCAAAATAAAATTACTATTTTATGATGCTCATAAACTATAATATACTCAACTGGTATAAAAGTTTAATGGTTTGGCTGCGCCATAATACATTATAAAAATCCTGAATTCTGAATTAATTAACATGTATTTAACGATTTTAGTTTGCAAAAGACCATTAATTCTTGAATCCTGCTTATACTTTTCACATAATGAATAATCAATAAAAATAATGCCTTTCTTAATAACAATTGAACATTATAAGACTTATACCATGCTTCAAATAGATTTTTAATAAATCCTCAAGGATATATACCCAGAAACAACAGAAAGCAAAAAAAAAAAAAAAAAAAAAAAATCTTGAACGATGCCACAATTTTAATTTTTAAAATCGGTCATTACGAACGAACACAAAGAAATCTTCCCCGCTTTTTCGATGCCTTAACTGCATGGACAGAGACATAAATTCGCTTTCGAGTAACATTACCATTTATATTTTTTTTTTCTGTTCCCGGTGACAGCATATCATTTACTGCGCGGAATAAATCAGAGACCGCTCACATGTTTGAAGAATTCCCTCAATTGGAGCGGCAGTTCTTAACGAGTTTTATGCGTGCTCTCCAGACATTATTGGCTGAAGATGCTAATAAGAATTTGTTTGCAAATCATCTTTCAACCCCCTGTCTGAAATATTACCCAAGAAGGAATTCTTTTTTAGCTCCTTTAGAAGCTTTCTTAAAAATGGCTGAAGGTAATGGTTTATTTAGATGCTATCTCGTATGAAATAGACCTAAATTATTGTTTTATCTGCTAATGACTGACGTCATGTTGATGAATAGGATCATTAAACATTATTTTGCTGACAAATAGAGTAAGAAGTAATGAGTGTTTCGAAATTTATTCATGTGATACAGGTTTTTTAAAAGTATGTA
The DNA here is from genome assembly GCA_021605095.1 of Caerostris extrusa. Taxonomy (NCBI): domain Eukaryota; kingdom Metazoa; phylum Arthropoda; class Arachnida; order Araneae; family Araneidae; genus Caerostris; species Caerostris extrusa. Next base: position 8,070 of record BPLR01018009.1, on the reverse strand, counting down.
ATGGTAGGTATCAAAACTTTAACTCGTTATAGTAGTCTAATACTGGTTTGTCGATTACATTAACATAGAAATCAATGTTATAAATCAAATTTTAATCAGTTAGTAAATAAAAATTGCAGTTAAAGTTAAAAATTGTTAATAATCAGTTAAAAATTGCATAAAGATGGAATGCTATTGATATTTCCTCATCGTAATTAACAAAGAAGGATCATTATTTACCCTACAGACGTACTACCTCATTATTACAACAATTAATTTCATATTTAAACATATTGATAAAACATTAATTGGTTTAATATGCCAAGGGCAGTTTATGTATATATATATACACTCAAGAGCCAAAACATTATGACCACCTGTCAATAACGAGTTGGCCCACCTTTGGCGCGCAACACGGCTTCAACCGGCCTTGGCATGGATTAATACCACCACATAATAACAGATAAATACCACTTCCACCTGATCACGTGCCTTCCACGTCATCCAGGCAAGTTCATTGCAAAATGTAGGGGTGGTCATAATGTTTTGGCTCTTGAGTGTATATATATATATATATATAGTAATATATATATATAGTAATTTGTTTGCAAATAATCTTTCAAGCCCCTGTCTGAAATATTACCCCAAGAAGGAATTCTTTTTTAGCTCCTTTAGAAGCTTTCTTAAAAATGGTGAAAGGTAATGGTTTATTTAGATGCTATCTGGTATGAAATAGACCCAAATTATTGTTTTTGTCCACTAATGGCTGAAGCCATGCTGATGAATAGGATCATTAAACCTTATTCTACTGACAAATAGCGTTTGAAGTAATGAGTGTTGTGAAATTTATTCATACGATACATATTTTTAACTAAAATGTTATTAATTGTAGTTATCGATATTTTAACTTGTTAACAAAGTATAACACTGGTTTGTCAACTACATTAACATAAAAATCAAAGTTATCAATCAAAAGTCATATAAAATGATAATCCAATTTTTCAGCCACTGTATTTCTTAAAGTGTTGTTGTACCATGTTGATGAATAGGTTCGTTACACAATATTTTGCTAACAAATAGCCTTAGAAGTAATGAGTGTTGTGAGTAATGGTAGTTATCGAAATTTTAACTTATTAACAAAGTATAATACTGGTTTTGTCGATTACATTATCGAAGAAATCAAAGTCATGAATCAAAGATATCAATTAGTGTCGTATTAAATGATAAAGAAATCCAATTTTTCAGCTTTTGTATGCCTTACAGTGTTTTGTACCATGTTGATGACTAGGTTCTTATTTTGTGACAAATAGTGTTAGTAGTAATGAGTGTTTTGAGTAAGGATAATCATCGTTTTAACTTATTAACAAAGTAAAATTCTGTACCATTAGTGTCTTATAAAATCATAAAGAAATGACTAGGTTCAAGATTCATTACACATTATTTTGCTGTTGACAAATAGTGTTTTGAGTAAGGATAATCATCGTTTTAACTTATTAACAAAGTATAATACTGGTTTGTTTTTAAGAGATAAGATATCAATTAGTGTCTTATAAAATCATAAAGAAATTTTTTCAGCTTTTGTACTAGGTTCATTACACATTATTTTGCTGACAAATAGTGTTAGTAGTAATGAAAAGGATAATCATCGAAATTTTAACTGGGTTTGTCGATTACATTAACATAGAGATACATAACATAACATATCAAAGATACCAATTTTTTTCAGCTTTTGTAGTGTTGATGACTAGGTTCTTATAAAATCATAAAGAAAACACAATTTTAGCTTATAAAATCATAAAGAAATCCAATTTTTTTCAGCTTTTATGCCTTACAAGGAGTGTTTTTGTACCATGTATGACTAGGTTCATTACACATTATTTTGCTAATTAGTGTTAGTAGTAATAAGTTTTGAGAGGGATAATCAGCGAAATTTTAACTTATTAACAAAGTATATACTGGTTTGTCGATTACAGTAACATAGAGATAACACATAAAAAAAGATATAAATTTTTTCAGCTTTTGTATCCCATGTTGATGACTCACATTATTGGAAGTGGTAAAATTATAATTAACAAAGTTAATACTGGTTTGTCGATTACATTAACATAGAGATAACACATTTCAAAGATATCAATTAGTGTCTTATAAAAATCATAAAAAATCCAATTTTTTCAGCTTTTTTGTATGCCTTACAGTGTTTTTGTGCCATGTTGATGACTAGGTTCATAAATATTATTTTTGCTCACAAATAGTGTTAGTAGTAATGATAAGGATAATCATCAAATTTTAACTTATTAACAAAGTATAATACTGGTTTGTCATTATTTTAACATCACATATCAAAGATAAATTTATAAAATTACAATTTTTTTCAGCTTTTGTATGCCTTGGACATGAATATTATTTTTGCACAAATAGTGTTATAATCATTAACTTATTAACAAAGAAAATTATTTCGATTACAGTAACATAGAGATAACACATAACATAACAAATCAAAGATATCAATTAGTGTCTTATAAAAATCATAAAAAGAAATCAACAGCTATGCCTTACAGTGTTTTATGACTAGGTTCATTACACATTATTTGGACAAATAGTGTTATTAATGAGTGTTTGAGTAAGGATAATCATCGAAATTTTAACTTATTAACAAAGTATAATACTGATTTGTCGATTACAGTAACATAGATAACACATAACATAACATATCAAAGATATCAATTAGTGTCTTATAAATCATAAAGAAATCAATTTTTAGCTTATAATATCTAAAAGGAGGGGGAAACAGTATATTAATTGTAAATGTAATCTTTATAAGTTTGTTTATATACATTGAAAAAAAGAATAAATTATCCCACCCCTCTAAAATTACAAGCATATTATTTCAAAAATTTTACAAAATTTTTTTGGAGTATATTTCATAAATATATTAATTTTACAACATAATAATACTCAGTCATCTATTTTGATAACAATGACTGAAACATGAATAATAATCATGTTTATATTATTGAACCAATTATGCCCCCTTCCATCTTTGAAAACTGTACCATTATGGATCTTTATTTTGGTTTAATTAATTTAAAAACATAAAATTTCAACAATGGGTAATTGTAAAATTTTAAAGAATTCAATTCAAAGCTTTTAGGGATTTATTCCATACATACAGGATTTTAAAACCTATATAAATAATGCTGTATATTTCTAAAGTTCTGCCAAAAAAATAAGTAGAATTGTTACATTTACACAGAGATCACATGTTCTATTTCCACCATGAAATAAAACCAAATTGTTGACTCAAATATTTCGTCTATCGTGATTCTCTATCTCAAATTTGTATTTTCTTCCATCCATGGAACTTAAAGTCAATTTCAAAAATAAAATAAAAAATGATCACTCTTCAAATAAATGGTGTGGATTTTCCACAACCAAAATTCCCGCTAGTCGATGGTAGCACAAATGAAGATCTAAGCATACACGTTTCGAATATTCTACGACGGACACTTTAACTTGATGTTTTCCATCTAAAAATATGGCAACTGGACTTATTCTTCCCATGATCCCTTGTGATGGAGAAATGTTAAATTGGCAAAATACGAAATGGAAGAAGTGAATTCATGCACGAAGAATACGGTATTTGACATTTCTTTTTTTTTTATATTTTATAGTAAAAAAATCCATTACATTTCTGAGAATCAGCAGAAAAAGTCTGTACACTGGTGGATGTACGGCCGGGATTTAAAAAAAAACATAGTTATGTAAAACGGAAAAATCAGTCTGGATTTATTTAAATACATAGAAAAAAAATGGTGCATATAAAAAGTGTGTTCCTTTTTTTTTGTTAAAATAAAAAAAAAATATTTTACAGACGTTTTGGAATTGACTCGAATTCAAGAATCAATACATTTTGTTCTATCGAAAAAAAAAGAAGGTACATTTTTAAAAGCTCTTATCAACGACATATGGTAAAAGAATTGGATGTTCTTGTAAAGAAGAGAAATAAAGAATAAACATTTATTTTTTTGTTGAACAGAAAAATGCACCGACAGAGCAATTTTTCAATAGAATAATCTTATATTTTAGTACTTTTCAATTGTTTCCATATAAAATTGAAAGTTTAAAAAAAAGTTTAAATGTCTTCTTTTCTATTCTATTTCTTGAATGGCAAATTTAAACCATAAATGTCAAAATGTAATACGTTCATAGTACTTATCACTGAATAAAACAAAAATGAACAGAATATTGTTACTCCAGAAAATAAGAACTACTTAACTCAAGAAGGTGAAAGTTTAATTCCCATTTGCTAATTTGCTTTAACAATCTAGATAACGAGTTTATGAGATGTTATTGATATATATATATGTATGTATGTATGTATGTGTATGTATGTATGTATACTATGTATGTATATATATACACTCATGTATATAAACCATAAATTAAGGATAATTCAGAATCACACAGAAATTGAAATCTAAATTAAAAAAATTCACTTGTACAATTATCCAACACATCTTGAAGATGAATATGCAAATTACAGGAAACCACCAGATGGCGCGGATAGTACGTCCCAATGACGAGAGTGTAAGAGAGGGGTATATAAGGAATGCAGGCAAAGAAGTAAAATTGTTCACAAGCGCTTTAAAAAGTCTTTCAGTGCAATAACCGCGTAGTTATGGCACAAAGGAAGCTTTTGGATGATTTTTTACGTGGTAGGATTATCGGACGACTGGAATGTGGACGTTGCCAGCTGGAAGTATCCGAGGAACTTGGAATCGCCCAGAGTGTCATCTCCAGGCTTTGGCAACGATTCCAAGATAATGGTAATGTGAGTAGATGTTACAGCACAGGTCGCCCCCGAGTTACAACGCCGAATGTGGGCCGGTATTTATTAGTTACTGAAACAGACGGAGCACAGCATCAGACCCTGTCTCGTCAGCTCTCTTCAGCTACCTGTACGACAGTTTCAAGGCAGACCGTGTACAGACGCTTAGGGCACATTGGTCTATATGCTCGTAGGCCTGTCAGATGTGTTCCACTTACCGCAACTCACTGTCGCCTGCGATGAACCTGGAGTAGAGAGCATGCATTGTGGACACCGCAACAGTGGTCTTGTGTGATGTTTTCTGACGAGTCCAGGTTTAGTTTGCAGTCTGATTCTCGCCGGACTTTCATATGGAGAGCGCCAGGTACCCATTACCACCAAGAGAACACCATTGAACGACACAGTTACGGTGGTGCAGGATGGCTCGTTTGGTGAGGAATTATTCTTGGTTCCAGAACTGATCTGCATGTTCAGAATGTAACGATGACAGGCCACATCTATCGGGATGTCATTCTGGAATCAACATGTACGTTTGTTTCGGGGCGCCATGGGTGCTGAATTTCTGTTTATGAATGACAACGCCCGTCCTCACCGTGCAAACATTGTAGACGAATGCCTTCAATTGGAGGATATCACCCGTATGGATTGGCCAGCATACTCACCGGACTTGAATCCAATAGAACATGTGTGGGGATATGCTTGGCCGACGAATTGCAGCCCGTCAACCCCCTCCCACCTGTCAACCGCAACTTCGAGGGCATTGCTTGATGAGTGATGTACTATTCCCCAAGATCAGATTGATAATTTGATACTCAGCATGCATAGGCGTTGTGAGGCCTGTATTGCATCGTCGGGAGACTTACTCCATATTAACCATCATACTAACCATGTTATACTCTTTTTTGTAACTAGGTTCTTTTTTAAATTTGCTCAGGGTAAAAATCGCAATTTTTATTAATTATGTCAAACATATAGCATCTTTTTTGCTCTTTTACCTTTTGTTTAATAAATAGACTTTACAAATAAGTCAAATTTGTTTTGATTCTGTCTCTTTCTTTGCCTGAACTTCATTATCCATAATTTATGGACATGAGTATATATATATATATAAATATATATAAACATATTTTAAACATTATAAATTTTTTAAAAACTTTTTAAGTAAGTTAAAAACATAAAATTTCATGAATGTGTCATTGTCAGTATTCAATGTTAAATTTTAAAAATTCATTTCAAATCTTTTAAAGATTTATTTTATACATACTGAACTTTGAAACCTAATAATCCTGTAAATTTTCAAAGTGTTTCAAAAAAAAAAAAAAAAAAAAAAAAAATCGAAAAAGTGGAATTGTTACATTTATACATAGATGACATGTTTTATTTCCCCCATGAAATAAAGAAAACCAAATTGTTGACTCAAATATTTCGTCTATCGTGATTCTCTATCTCAAATATGTATCTTCTTCCATCCAAAAATCTTAAAGTCAATTTCAAAAAAAAAAAAAATGAAAAAAAAAAAAAAAAAATGCTCCCCTCTTCATATAAATGGCGTTTATTTTATACAACAAAAAACATATATTATATACAAAAAAAGTCTTATTTATTCTCTTTATATTATTTTTGCAATTTGGCTAGATATTTTTAGTTACTCTCTGTATTCATTAAACGCAATTGATAAATACAATGAAACATGAATAATATTTATATTGTTGATGCTTTGTCATTATTGTAATTATGCCATTATTATAAATTTGCTTATATCCAATTGAGAAAGACAATAAATTATGCCATCTCCCATCCTTGAAAATTGTAATGGTATAAACATTTTTTTTTTTTATACAACATTTTTCACATAAAATGTATCAAACACATAAAATGTATCAATGTAAAAGTTCAATGTCAAATTTCGAAGAATTCAATTCGAAACTTTTAGCTTTTGTTTCGTACATAGTGAACTTTAAAAACCTAATAAAGTCAAAGATTTACAAAGTGTTGCCAAAAAATAAGAAAAGTAAAATTGTTACATTTATACATAGAGAACATGTTCCATTTCAATAAAGAAAAACCAAAAATTGTTGACTCAAATATTTCCAAATTGTTGGAAATATTTCTTGCTCTGAAATATATGTTGTATTACTCTCATCTCAAATATGTATCTTCTTCAATCCATAGAACTTAAAGTCAATTTCAAACATAAAAAAAAAAAAAATGCTCACTCTTCAAATAAATGGCATGAATTTTCCCACAAAAAAATTCCCGCTTTTCGATGTTGGCACAAACGAAGATCTATGCATACATGTTTCGAATATTCTAAGAGGGACACTTTAACTTGATGTTTTTCATCTAAAAATATGGCAACGGGGCTCATTCTTCCCATGATCCCTTGCGATGGGAAAATGTTGAATTGGCAAAATACGAATTGGAAGAAGTGAATTCATGCACGAAGTATACAGTATTTGACATTTCTTTTCTTCTTTCTATAGTTTATAGTAAAAAAATCTATTACATTTCTGGTGAATCAGCAGAAAAGTATCTGTACACTGGTGGATGTATGGCAGGGATTTAAAAAAACATAGTTATGCAAAACGGAAAAAAATCAATCTGGATTTATTTAAATACATAGAAAAAAAAAAAATGGTATATGTAAAAGTGTGTTCCTTTTTTAAAAATAAAAAATATTTTACAGACGTTTTGGAATTGGCTCGAATTCAGGAATCAATACATTTTGTTCTGTCGAAAAAAAGGTACATTTTTAAAAGCTCTTATCAACGACATATGATAAAAAGAATTGAATGGTCTTGTTTAGAAGAGGAATAAAGAATAGACATTTTTTTTTTTTGTTGAACAGAAAAAAATGCACCGTCATAGCAATTTTTCAATAGAATAATCTTATATTTTAGTACTTTTTCAATTGTTTCCGCATATAAAATTGAAAGTAGAAAAAAAAAATTAAAATGTTTTCTTTTTCTATACTATTTTTTGTCTGGAAAATTTATTCATAAAACCATAAAAGTAAAAATGTACACGTTCTATTACTTATGACTGAATAAGAAAAGAATAAACATAATATTGTTATTGGGAAAAAGAACTACTTTTTCAAGAAGGTGAAAGTTTAATTCCTCCCTTAACTTGAGTTCAAATAACTGATCTATAAAACGAATAGACTCAGTGGTTATTGTAACATAATATTTTCGCTTTAATATTCAGATTGTTTATTTGCGATTTCTGTTGTTTCTCATTTTCAAGTCAGTGAAACAATTTGT
>BPLR01018008.1:0-24042 GCA_021605095.1 Caerostris extrusa | reverse complement strand
AAACAAATATATTTACATTCATACTTATGCCTCGTCTTATTTTCTGTGAGTTTTATACTGCTTGGCGAACTATTAATGTCGGAAACTTTTATGCAAAGATTACAGGTTGATTTTGTTAGATGTTAAAATGAAATAACTTATACATTTCATTAGTAGACCAACCTGTCGCCCTCGTGGCCTAATGGATAAGGCATCGGTCTCCTAAACCGGGATTGCGGGTTCGAGTCCTTGGTAAACAGCAGTTTTATTTTTTTTTGTACGTCTTTTTTTATAGACAGAAATTCTTAGTTACCTTTAATTAGTATTTCACTCCCAGTGGTACACATCTCGAATGTCAGGCCTTTTTGAAATACGAACACGCGTCACGATCTGCAATGAAACAAAAAAATTTACATTCATACTTATGCCTCGTCTTATTTTCTGAGAGTTTTATACTGCTTGGCGAAATATTAATGTCGGAAACTTTTATGCAAAGATTACAGGTGGTTTTGTTAGATGTTAAAATGAAATAACTTATACATTTCATTAGTAGACCAACCTGTCGCCCTCGTGGCCTAATGGATAAGGCATCGGTCTCCTAAAACCGGGGATTGCGGGTTCGAGTCCCGCCGAGGGTAAGCAGCAGTTTTATTTTTTTTTGTACGTCTTTTATTATAGACAGAAATTTTAAGTTACCTTTAATTAGTATTTCTCCCCAGTGGTACACATCTCGAATGTCAGGCCTTTTTGAAATACGAACACGTGTCACGATCTGCAATGAAACAAAAAAAATTTACATTCATACTTATGCCTCGTCTTATTTTCTGAGAGTTTTATACTGTTTGGCGAAATATTAATGTCGGAAACTTTTATGCAAAGATTACAGGTGGTTTTGTTAGATGTTAAAATGAAATAACTTATACATTTCATTAGTACCCCAACCTGTCGCCCTCGTGGCCTAATGGATAAGGCATCGGTCTCCTAAACCGGGGATTGCGGGTTCGACTCCCGCCGAGGGTAAACAGCAGTTTTTTTTTTTTGCACGTTTTTTATTATAGACAGAAATTCTTAAGTTACCTTTAATTAGAATTTCTCTCCCAGTGGTACACATCTTGAATGTCAGGCCTTTTTGAAATACGAACACGCGTCACGATCTGCACTGAAACAAAAAAATTTACATTCATACTTATGCCTCGTCTTATTTTCTGTGAGTTTTATACTGCTTGGCGAACTATTAATGTCGGAAACTTTTATGCAAAGATTACAGGTGGTTTTGTTAGATGTTAAAATGAAATAACTTATACATTTCATTAGTAGACCAACCTGTCGCCCTCGTGGCCTAATGGATAAGGCATCGGTCTCCTAAACCGGGGATTGCGGGTTCGAGTCCCGCCGAGGGTAAGCAGCAGTTTTATTTTTTTTTTTGTACGTCTTTTATTATAGACAGAAATTCTTAAGTTACCTTTAATTAGTATTTCTCTCCCAGTGGTACACATCTCGAATGTCAGGCCTTTTGAAATACGAACACGCGTCACGATCTGCAATGAAACAAAAAAATTTACATTCATACTTATGCCTCGTCTTATTTTCTGTGAGTTTTATACTGTTTGGCGAACTATTAATGTCGGAAACTTTTATGCAAAGATTACAGGTGGTTTTGTTAGATGTTAAAATGAAATAACTTATACATTTCATTAGTAGACCAACCTGTCGCCCTCGTGGCCTAATGGATAAGGCATCGGTCTCCTAAACCGGGGATTGCGGGTTCGAGTCCCGCCGAGGGTAAACAGCAGTTTTATTTTTTTTTGCACGTTTTTTATTATAGACAGAAATTCTTAAGTTACCTTTAATTAGTATTTCTCCCCAGTGGTACACATCTCGAATGTCAGGCCTTTTGAAATACGAACACGCGTCACGATCTGCAATGAAACAAAAAATTTACATTCATACTTATGCCTCGTCTTATTTTCTGTGAGTTTTATACTGCTTGGCGAACTATTAATGTCGGAAACTTTTATGCAAAGATTACAGTGGTTTTGTTAGATGTTAAAATGAAATAACTTATACATTTCATTAGTAGACCAACCTGTCGCCCTCGTGGCCTAATGGATAAGGCATCGGTCTCCTAAACCGGGGATTGCGGGTTCGACTCCCGCCGAGGGTAAACAGCAGTTTTTTTTTTTTTTTGTACGTTTTTTATTATAGACAGAAATTCTTAAGTTACCTTTAATTAGTATTTCTCTCCCAGTGGTACACATCTCGAATGTCAGGCCTTTTTGAAATACGAACACGTGTCACGATCTGCACTGAAACAAATATATTTACATTCATACTTATGCCTCGTCTTATTTTCTGTGAGTTTTATACTGTTTGGCGAACTATTAATGTCGGAAACTTTTATGCAAAGATTACAGGTGGTTTTGTTAGATGTTAAAATGAAATAACTTATACATTTCATTAGTAGACCAACCTGTCGCCCTCGTGGCCTAATGGATAAGGCATCGGTCTCCTAAACCGGGGATTGCGGGTTCGAGTCCCGCCGAGGGTAAACAGCAGTTTTTTTTTTTTGTACGTTTTTATTATAGACAGAAATTCTTAAGTTACCTTTAATTAGTATTTCTCCCAGTGGTACACATCTCGAATGTCAGGCCTTTTTGAAATACGAACACGCGTCACGATCTGCAATGAAACAAAAAAATTTACATTCATACTTATGCCTCGTCTTATTTTCTGTGAGTTTTATACTGTTTGGCGAAATATTAATGTCGGAAACTTTTATGCAAAGATTACAGGTGGTTTTGTTAGATGTTAAAATGAAATAACTTATACATTTCATTAGTAGACCAACCTGTCGCCCTCGTGGCCTAATGGATAAGGCATCGGTCTCCTAAACCGGGGATTGCGGGTTCGACTCCCGCCGAGGGTAAACAGCAGTTTTTTTTTTTGCACGTTTTTTATTATAGACAGAAATTCTTAAGTTACCTTTTAATTAGTATTTCTCTCCCAGTGGTACACATCTCGAATGTCAGGCCTTTTTGAAATACGAACACGCGTCACGATCTGCACTGAAACAAAAAATTTACATTCATACTTATGCCTCGTCTTATTTTCTGTGAGTTTTATACTGCTTGGCGAACTATTAATGTCGGAAAATTTATGCAAAGATTACAGTGGTTTTGTTAGATGTTAAAATGAAATAACTTATACATTTCATTAGTAGACCAACCTGTCGCCCTCGTGGCCTAATGGATAAGGCATCGGTCTCCTAAACCGGGGATTGCGGGTTCGACTCCCGCCGAGGGTAAACAGCAGTTTTTTTTTTTGTACGTTTTTATTATAGACAGAAATTCTTAAGTTACCTTTAATTAGTATTTCTCTCCCAGTGGTACACATCTCGAATGTCAGGCCTTTTTGAAATACGAACACGTGTCACGATCTGCAATGAAACAAAAAAATTTACATTCATACTTATGCCTCGTCTTATTTTCTGTGAGTTTTATACTGTTTGGCGAAATATTAATGTCGGAAACTTTTATGCAAAGATTACAGGTGGTTTTGTTAGATGTTAAAATGAAATAACTTATACATTTCATTAGTAGACCAACCTGTCGCCCTCGTGGCCTAATGGATAAGCATCGGTCTCCTAAACCGGGGATTGCGGGTTCGAGTCCCGCCGAGGGTAAGCAGCAGTTTTATTTTTTTTTTTTGTACGTCTTTTATTATAGACAGAAATTCTTAAGTTACCTTTTAATTAGTATTTCTCTCCCAGTGGTACACATCTCGAATGTCAGGCCTTTTGAAATACGAACACGCGTCACGATCTGCAATGAAACAAAAAATTTACATTCATACTTATGCCTCGTCTTATTTTCTGTGAGTTTTATACTGCTTGGCGAACTATTAATGTCGGAAACTTTTATGCAAAGATTACAGGTGGTTTTGTTAGATGTTAAAATGAAATAACTTATACATTTCATTAGTAGACCAACCTGTCGCCCTCGTGGCCTAATGGATAAGGCATCGGTCTCCTAAACCGGGGATTGCGGGTTCGACTCCCGCCGAGGGTAAACAGCAGTTTTTTTTTTTTTTGTACGTTTTTTATTATAGACAGAAATTCTTAAGTTACCTTTAATTAGTATTTCTCTCCCAGTGGTACACATCTCGAATGTCAGGCCTTTTGAAATACGAACACGTGTCACGATCTGCACTGAAACAAATATATTTACATTCATACTTATGCCTCGTCTTATTTTCTGTGAGTTTTATACTGCTTGGCGAACTATTAATGTCGGAAACTTTTATGCAAAGATTACAGGTGGTTTTGTTAGATGTTAAAATGAAATAACTTATACATTTCATTAGTAGACCAACCTGTCGCCCTCGTGGCCTAATGGATAAGGCATCGGTCTCCTAAACCGGGGATTGCGGGTTCGAGTCCCGCCGAGGGTAAGCAGCAGTTTTATTTTTTTTTTGTACGTTTTTTATTATAGACAGAAATTCTTAAGTTACCTTTAATTAGTATTTCTCTCCCAGTGGTACACATCTCGAATGTCAGGCCTTTTTGAAATACGAACACGCGTCACGATCTGCAATGAAACAAAAAAATTTACATTCATACTTATGCCTCGTCTTATTTTCTGTGAGTTTTATACTGCTTGGCGAACTATTAATGTCGGAAACTTTTATGCAAAGATTACAGTTGGTTTTGTTAGATGTTAAAATGAAATAACTTATACATTTCATTAATAGACCAACCTGTCGCCCTCGTGGCCTAATGGATAAGGCATCGGTCTCCTAAACCGGGGATTGCGGGTTCGACTCCCGCCGAGGGTAAACAGCAGTTTTTTTTTTTTTGCACGTTTTTAAATATAGACAGAAATTCTTAAGTTACCTTTAATTAGTATTTCCTCCCAGTGGTACACATCTCGAATGTCAGGCCTTTTGAAATACGAACACGTGTCACGATCAGCACTGAAACAAATATATTTACATTCATACTTATGCCTCGTCTTATTTTCTGTGAGTTTTATACTGCTTGGCGAACTATTAATGTCGGAAACTTTTATGCAAAGATTACACGTGGTTTTGTTAGATGTTAAAATGAAATAACTTATACATTTCATTAGTAGACCAACCTGTCGCCCTCGTGGCCTAATGGATAAGGCATCGGTCTCCTAAACCGGGGATTGCGGGTTCGAGTCCCGCCGAGGGTAAACAGCAGTTTTATTTTTTTTTGTACGTTTTTTATTATAGACAGAAATTCTTAAGTTACCTTTAATTAGTATTTCTCTCCCAGTGGTACACATCTCGAATGTCAGGCCTTTTTGAAATACGAACACGCGTCACGATCTGCAATGAAACAAAAAAATTTACATTCATACTTATGCCTCGTCTTATTTTCTGTGAGTTTTATACTGCTTGGCGAACTATTAATGTCGGAAACTTTTATGCAAAGATTACAGTGGTTTTGTTAGATGTTAAAATGAAATAACTTATACATTTCATTAGTAGACCAACCTGTCGCCCTCGTGGCCTAATGGATAAGGCATCGGTCTCCTAAACCGGGGATTGCGGGTTCGACTCCCGCCGAGGGTAAACAGCAGTTTTTTTTTTTTTGCACGTTTTTATTATAGACAGAAATTCTTAAGTTACCTTTAATTAGTATTTCTCTCCCAGTGGTACACATCTCGAATGTCAGGCCTTTTGAAATACGAACACGTGTCACGATATGCACTGAAACAAAAAATATTTACATTCATACTTATGCCTCGTCTTATTTTCTGTGAGTTTTATACTGTTTGGCGAACTATTAATGTCGGAAACTTTTATGCAAAGATTACAGGTGGTTTTGTTAGATGTTAAAATGAAATAACTTATACATTTCATTAGTAGACCAACCTGTCGCCCTCGTGGCCTAATGGATAAGGCATCGGTCTCCTAAACCGGGATTGCGGGTTCGAGTCCCGCCGAGGGTAAACAGCAGTTTTTTTTTTTTTTTGCACGTCTTTTATTATAGACAGAAATTCTTAAGTTACCTTTAATTAGTATTTCTCTCCCAGTGGTACACATCTCGAATGTCAGGCCTTTTTGAAATACGAACACGCGTCACGATCTGCAATGAAACAAAAAAATTTACATTCATACTTATGCCTCGTCTTATTTTCTGTGAGTTTTATACTGTTTGGCGAAATATTAATGTCGGAAACTTTTATGCAAAGATTACAGGTGGTTTTGTTAGATGTTAAAATGAAATAACTTATACATTTCATTAGTAGACCAACCTGTCGCCCTCGTGGCCTAATGGATAAGGCATCGGTCTCCTAAACCGGGGATTGCGGGTTCGAGTCCCGCCGAGGGTAAACAGCAGTTTTTTTTTTTTTGTACGTTTTTATTATAGACAGAAATTCTTAAGTTACCTTTAATTAGTATTTCTCTCCCACAACGGTACACATCTTGAATGTCAGGCCTTTTGAAATACGAACACGTGTCACGATCTGCACTGAAACAAATATATTTACATTCATACTTATGCCTCGTCTTATTTTCTGTGAGTTTTATACTGCTTGGCGAACTATTAATGTCGGAAACTTTTATGCAAAGATTACAGGTGGTTTTGTTAGATGTTAAAATGAAATAACTTATACATTTCATTAGTAGACCAACCTGTCGCCCTCGTGGCCTAATGGATAAGGCATCGGTCTCCTAAACCGGGGATTGCGGGTTCGAGTCCCGCCGAGGGTAAGCAGCAGTTTTATTTTTTTTTTTTGCACGTCTTTTATTATAGACAGAAATTCTTAAGTTACCTTTAATTAGTATTTCTCTCCCAGTGGTACACATCTCGAATGTCAGGCCTTTTGAAATACGAACACGCGTCACGATCTGCAATGAAACAAAAAAATTTACATTCATACTTATGCCTCGTCTTATTTTCTGTGAGTTTTATACTGTTTGGCGAAATATTAATGTCGGAAACTTTTATGCAAAGATTACAGGTGGTTTTGTTAGATGTTAAAATGAAATAACTTATACATTTCATTAGACCAACCTGTCGCCCTCGTGGCCTAATGGATAAGGCATCGGTCTCCTAAACCGGGGATTGCGGGTTCGAGTCCCGCCGAGGGTAAGCAGCAGTTTTTTTTTTGCACGTCTTTTATTATAGACAGAAATTCTTAAGTTACCTTTAATTAGTATTTCTCTCCCAGTGGTACACATCTCGAATGTCAGGCCTTTTGAAATACGAACACGTGTCACGATATGCACTGAAACAAATATATTTACATTCATACTTATGCCTCGTCTTATTTTCTGTGAGTTTTATACTGCTTGGCGAACTATTAATGTCGGAAACTTTTATGCAAAGATTACAGTGGTTTTGTTAGATGTTAAAATGAAATAACTTATACATTTCATTAGTAGACCAACCTGTCGCCCTCGTGGCCTAATGGATAAGGCATCGGTCTCCTAAACCGGGGATTGCGGGTTCGACTCCCGCCGAGGGTAAACAGCAGTTTTTTTTTTTTGCACGTTTTTTATTATAGACAGAAATTCTTAAGTTACCTTTCCTTAGTATTTCCTCCCAACGGTACACATCTCGAATGTCAGGCCTTTTGAAATACGAACACGCGTCACGATCTGCAATGAAACAAATATATTTACATTCATACTTATGCCTCGTCTTATTTTCTGTGAGTTTTATACTGCTTGGCGAACTATTAATGTCGGAAACTTTTATGCAAAGATTACAGGTGGTTTTGTTAGATGTTAAAATGAAATAACTTATACATTTCATTAGTAGACCAACCTGTCGCCCTCGTGGCCTAATGGATAAGGCATCGGTCTCCTAAACCGGGGATTGCGGGTTCGAGTCCCGCCGAGGGTAAGCAGCAGTTTTATTTTTTTTGTACGTCTTTTATTATAGACAGAAATTCTTAAGTTACCTTTAATTAGTATTTCTCTCCCAGTGGTACACATCTCGAATGTCAGGCCTTTTTGAAATACGAACACGCGTCACGATCTGCAATGAAACAAAAATTTACATTCATACTTATGCCTCGTCTTATTTTCTGTGAGTTTTATACTGCTTGGCGAACTATTAATGTCGGAAACTTTTATGCAAAGATTACAGGTGGTTTTGTTAGATGTTAAAATGAAATAACTTATACATTTCATTAATAGACCAACCTGTCGCCCTCGTGGCCTAATGGATAAGGCATCGGTCTCCTAAACCGGGGATTGCGGGTTCGACTCCCGCCGAGGGTAAACAGCAGTTTTTTTTTTTTTTGTACGTTTTTATTATAGACAGAAATTCTTAAGTTACCTTTAATTAGTATTTCTCTCCCAGTGGTACACATCTCGAATGTCAGGCCTTTTGAAATACGAACACGCGTCACGATCTGCAATGAAACAAAAAAATTTACATTCATACTTATGCCTCGTCTTATTTTCTGTGAGTTTTATACTGTTTGGCGAACTATTAATGTCGGAAACTTTTATGCAAAGATTACAGGTGGTTTTGTTAGATGTTAAAATGAAATAACTTATACATTTCATTAGTAGACCAACCTGTCGCCCTCGTGGCCTAATGGATAAGGCATCGGTCTCCTAAACCGGGGATTGCGGGTTCGAGTCCCGCCGAGGGTAAGCAGCAGTTTTATTTTTTTTGTACGTCTTTTATTATAGACAGAAATTCTTAAGTTACCTTTAATTAGTATTTCTCTCCCAGTGGTACACATCTCGAATGTCAGGCCTTTTGAAATACGAACACGCGTCACGATCTGCAATGAAACAAAAAATTTACATTCATACTTATGCCTCGTCTTATTTTCTGTGAGTTTTATACTGCTTGGCGAACTATTAATGTCGGAAACTTTTATGCAAAGATTACAGGTGGTTTTGTTAGATGTTAAAATGAAATAACTTATACATTTCATTAGTAGACCAACCTGTCGCCCTCGTGGCCTAATGGATAAGGCATCGGTCTCCTAAACCGGGGATTGCGGGTTCGACTCCCGCCGAGGGTAAACAGCAGTTTTTTTTTTTGCACGTTTTTATTATAGACAGAAATTCTTAAGTTACCTTTAATTAGTATTTCTCTCCCAGTGGTACACATCTCGAATGTCAGGCCTTTTGAAATACGAACACGTGTCACGATCTGCACTGAAACAAATATATTTACATTCATACTTATGCCTCGTCTTATTTTCTGTGAGTTTTATACTGCTTGGCGAACTATTAATGTCGGAAACTTTTATGCAAAGATTACAGTGGTTTTGTTAGATGTTAAAATGAAATAACTTATACATTTCATTAGTAGACCAACCTGTCGCCCTCGTGGCCTAATGGATAAGGCATCGGTCTCCTAAACCGGGGATTGCGGGTTCGAGTCCCGCCGAGGGTAAGCAGCAGTTTTATTTTTTTTTTTGTACGTCTTTTATTATAGACAGAAATTCTTAAGTTACCTTTAATTAGTATTTCTCTCCCAGTGGTACACATCTCGAATGTCAGGCCTTTTTGAAATACGAACACGCGTCACGATCTGCAATGAAACAAAAAAATTTACATTCATACTTATGCCTCGTCTTATTTTCTGAGAGTTTTATACTGTTTGGCGAAATATTAATGTCGGAAACTTATGCAAAGATTACAGGTGGTTTTGTTAGATGTTAAAATGAAATAACTTATACATTTCATTAGTAGACCAACCTGTCGCCCTCGTGGCCTAATGGATAAGGCATCGGTCTCCTAAACCGGGGATTGCGGGTTCGAGTCCCGCCGAGGGTAAGCAGCAGTTTTATTTTTTTTGTACGTCTTTTATTATAGACAGAAATTCTTAAGTTACCTTTAATTAGTATTTCTCTCCCAGTGGTACACATCTCGAATGTCAGGCCTTTTTGAAATACGAACACGTGTCACGATATGCACTGAAACAAATATATTTACATTCATACTTATGCCTCGTCTTATTTTCTGTGAGTTTTATACTGTTTGGCGAACTATTAATGTCGGAAACTTTTATGCAAAGATTACAGGTGGTTTTGTTAGATGTTAAAATGAAATAACTTATACATTTCATTAGTAGACCAACCTGTCGCCCTCGTGGCCTAATGGATAAGGCATCGGTCTCCTAAACCGGGGATTGCGGGTTCGAGTCCCGCCGAGGGTAAACAGCAGTTTTTTTTTTTTTTACGTTTTTATTATAGACAGAAATTCTTAAGTTACCTTTAATTAGTATTTCTCTCAAGTGGTACACATCTCGAATGTCAGGCCTTTTTGAAATACGAACACGCGTCACGATCTGCAATGAAACAAAAAAATTTACATTCATACTTATGCCTCGTCTTATTTTCTGTGAGTTTTATACTGTTTGGCGAACTATTAATGTCGGAAAATGTTATGCAAAGATTACAGGTGGTTTTGTTAGATGTTAAAATGAAATAACTTATATATTTCATTAGTAGACCAACCTGTCGCCCTCGTGGCCTAATGGATAAGGCATCGGTCTCCTAAACCGGGGATTGCGGGTTCGACTCCCGCCGAGGGTAAACAGCAGTTTTTTTTTTTTTGTACGTTTTTAAATCTAGATAGAAATTCTTAAGTTACCTTTCCTTAGAATTTTTCTCTCACAACGGTACACATCTGAATGTCAGGCCTCCTTGAAATACGAACACGTGTCACGATCAGCACTGAAACAAATATATTTACATTCATACTTATGCCTCGTCTTATTTTCTGTGAGTTTTATACTGCTTGGCGAACTATTAATGTCGGAAACTTTTATGCAAAGATTACAGTGGTTTTGTTAGATGTTAAAATGAAATAACTTATACATTTCATTAGTAGACCAACCTGTCGCCCTCGTGGCCTAATGGATAAGGCATCGGTCTCCTAAACCGGGGATTGCGGGTTCGAGTCCCGCCGAGGGTAAGCAGCAGTTTTATTTTTTTTGTACGTCTTTTATTATAGACAGAAATTCTTAAGCTACCTTTAATTAGTATTTCTCTCCCAGTGGTACACATCTCGAATGTCAGGCCTTTTTGAAATACGAACACGCGTCACGATCTGCAATGAAACAAAAAATTTACATTCATACTTATGCCTCGTCTTATTTTCTGAGAGTTTTATACTGTTTGGCGAAATATTAATGTCGGAAACTTTTATGCAAAGATTACAGGTGGTTTTGTTAGATGTTAAAATGAAATAACTTATACATTTCATTAGTACCCCAACCTGTCGCCCTCGTGGCCTAATGGATAAGGCATCGGTCTCCTAAACCGGGGATTGCGGGTTCGACTCCCGCCGAGGGTAAACAGCAGTTTTATTTTTTTGCACGTTTTTATTATAGACAGAAATTCTTAAGTTACCTTTAATTAGTATTTCTCTCCCAGTGGTACACATCTTGAATGTCAGGCCTTTTTGAAATACGAACACATGTCACGATATGCACTGAAACAAATATATTTACATTCATACTTATGCCTCGTCTTATTTTCTGTGAGTTTTATACTGCTTTGGCAAACTATTAATGTCGGAAAATTTTATGCAAAGATTACAGTTGATTTTGTTAGATGTTTAAGGCATCGGTCTCCTAAACCGGGATTGCGGGTTCGACTCCCGCCGAGGGTAAACAGCAGTTTTTTTTTTTTTGTTTTTCATTATAGACAGAAATTCTTAAGCTTTTAATTAGTATTTCTCTCCCAGTGGTACACATCTCGAATGTCAGGCCTTTTGAAATACGAACACGTGTCACGATATGCACTGAAACAAATTTATTTACATTCATACTTATGCCTCGTCTTATTTTCTGTGAGTTTTATAAACTATTCAAACTTTAATGTCGGAAAATGTTATGCAAAGATTACATTTTTTTGTTAGATTTTAAAATAAAATCCTTCAATATTTTATTTGTAGACATAGCTCGCCCTCGTGGCCTAAAGGATAAGGCACAAGCCGGGATTTACGGGTTCGGCTCCCGCCGAGGGTGTAAACAGTTCAGTATTTTTGCACGTTTTTAGATTTAGTTAGAAATTCTTAAGTTACCTTTATTTAGTATTTCTATCCCAGTGGTACACATCGCATATGGGGCTCTTTTAAATATGTCACGATCAGAACTGAAACAAATATATTTACATTCATACTTACGCCTCGTCTTATTTTCTGTGTTTTATACTGCTTGGCGAACTATTAATGCGGAAAATGTTATAAAAGATTACAGGTGGTTTTCTTAGACGTTAAAATGAAATGACTTTAACATTTTATTAGTAGACATAGCTGTCGCCTTCGAGGCCTAATGGATAAGGCATCGGTCTCCTAAAGCGGGGATT
The DNA here is from genome assembly GCA_021605095.1 of Caerostris extrusa. NCBI lineage: Eukaryota > Metazoa > Arthropoda > Arachnida > Araneae > Araneidae > Caerostris > Caerostris extrusa. Next base: position 11,743 of record BPLR01018008.1, on the reverse strand, counting down.
GCGGGTTCGACTCCCGCCGAGGGTTAACAGTAGTTTTTTTTTACGTTTTTAAATATAGATGCCACAAGTCCTTGGTAGATGGCCGGAGACCGATTTTACCAGATGCTTAAGCAACAGTCCCGCAAATCCGAGATATTGCGAATTGGTGGTCTTTGAACTCTGAGCTGCCAGGACATCCCAAATGTGTTCTATCGGATTGCGATCCGGTGAGTTAGGCGGCCAGGACATTGACTGGAATTCAGCATCATGTTCCTGGAACCCTCCAACACAATTTTAGCCTTGTGACAAGTGGAGTTGTCCTGTTGGAACTTTCCATTTCCAGCTGGAAAACACAGGCCATGTAAGGGTGCAACTGGTTCACAATGATGTTCAGATATCCTGTAGCATTCATGGTCTGCTCTACCACAACCACGGGTCCCAGAGACGCCCAACTGAGGACGTCCCCCAAAGCATAATACCGCCACCACCGGCCTGTGTATGACCTACTGTTCATTGAGGGAGCAACTGTTCGCCTGGAAGATGGCGTATCCTGACACGGCCATCGGCGTGATGAATGACAAACCGTGATTCATCTGACTGGGCAACTCTCTCCCACTGATCCATGGACCAGTTACGATGTTCCCGGGCCCAGCGCAGACGCAGTTGGCGATGATGCTTGGTCAGCAAAGGCACAAGAGTGGGACGTTTGCTGCGTAGCCCCATATACAACAGTGTACGCTTAACAGTGTGCTCCGATACTATTCTACTTGGCCCTACATTGTATTGGGCTGTCTGCTGAGCCACTGTCTGGCTCCGGTTTTGCTTCACCATGCGAGACAGTCTCCGACGACCTTTTTCTTTGATAGCGTGTGGACGTCCAACACCATGTCGTCTACTGCTGGTTTCACCGTCATTCATCCACTTTGCATAAGTACTAAAAACTGTAGATTGCGAACAACCCACGAGTCGTGCAGTTTCGGAAATATATGTTCCGAGCCTTCGAGCCATTACAATTTGCCCTCCATCAAAGTCGCTTAGATCCGCAGCCTTTCCCATCACACACAGAAGTAAGTGAAAGAATGATTCTTCAGACTCTCCAGCAGCAGTTAAATACCACTTCCACCTGATCACGTGCCTTCCACGTCATCCAGGTGAGTTCATTACAAAATGTAGGGGTGGTCATAATGTTTTGGCTCTTGAGTGTATAATAGCTTAAGAATTATTTTTTGAAATTCTTTAATTCTTAATTATATACATAGGAACTTATAGTATTGATGTTCTTTAATTAGTTGAACATCATTACTATAAGAGCTTTAACGTTTTAAGGAATATCAATAATATAAGAGCTTCAACTCTAGTGGCTCTGTTCTCCCAAAAGTGGTGATACATCTTATCTACATCAGTGAAAACAAACTAATACTCATTCACAAGCTTATTTGAGGTTGTTCACTCAAAATTAGGTCGTACCACTTTCCCATATCTGTGGAAAAGAAAGTTCTATTCCTGCACATGCTGACTTAGGGGCTCTTCAAACAAAATTGTGGTGGTATAACTTCACCCACATCAGTCATAAGGAAAGCAATATTTCTTCAGAAATTGCCTTTAGGGCTGTTCCTTCTGAACTTTGGTTGCTTAATATCTTCATCATCAGTGGCGCAACAGCCCATGGTGGGACAGCCTTGTCCCACCATGGGCTGAAACAAGAGAATGTTTTCTGTTTACAAGGCTAGTCACTCAGCCATCAGCTCACATAGCATCACATAAGTCATTTCAGTAACCGTAATGTGACACGTCATTTTCAGACACAGTGATATGATTCAGATGTAATAGTTTTAGTCAAAACACTTACCACAGAGTTATTCCTGGATGTATAAAAATTATTTGAATTTAAATAATAAAAAATTTTAAATATTTGAATTGCCTTTTCCATAAATGTTACATGATTCTACCTATTGGATTTAGTTTAAAATACGCTTGTGTAATAACTATGTCTCACTTACAGCATTGGAATGAAATTTTAAAATTTGAAAGAGTTCTATTCATTTTTTTTTTTTTTTTTGAAAATAAAGCATTCCAAACAGGCTTTAAATCATTCAATTTCAATGTTTTACCCTTGATCTGAACCCGTAGGGTCTCTTTTAAAATATGAAAATCCTTTAACTGCTTTAAAGATACTCTTTTATATTCTTAAAATAGTCTTTTCCGGAAAGAAAAAAGAAGAACAAAAAACTGAAAGAAAATGGGAAATAAATAAACAAACGTGATTTGCCATGATACGAAACCAAATTTGTATATTTCTCGGAGAAACAAAATCCTAATTCTAGAATTAAATTTTCGATTCTCAAAATCTACTTTCTTTCACTTTATAAACCCGAAACTTGCATTTTTTTTTTTATTAATATTACTTTTTTTTATCTTTTTTGTATCGATTGAGCTTCGGAGAATGGTATTCGCAAAAATTGCGTAAAACGAAAGCAAAGTTACTGGAACATAATTAGATTTTCTGGCTCTTAAGAGAAAGCAATCTCACCTTTACGCTTAAGCGTTATCCGAACACTGAATAAAAAAAAAAAAAAGAAATCTTTTAAACTTGTTTAATTCCAGAAATATCCAGCAAAATCGGGTAAATCTTAAATACAATTAGAAGTCTTCAAGAACACTGGAGGATTAAAAAAAAAAAAACGAATCTTCGAAATCTGGCGATTAAAAAGAGAAAGTGTAAAATCTCTAGAAGTAATTACGTTATTCCAAAAATAAGATTTTCGCTTAAAAGATCACTTCCTTTAAGAGTTAAGAAAAACTTAAGAGGTTTTTTTTTATCAATAATAAGCTTTCTTTCAATATAATTCTGAAAATTTTTCCTCTGGCTGTAATAAGATAATCCTACGTAAATAAAAATGTGTTATTAATATTTTGGTCATTCGAAAACGAATTGATTTTCATTTAATTAAAACCTTTCACTTTTCTGTTGTCTACAAAATAATTGAAGTATAAATTAAAAAATAATAATAGTTTATTTTTGCATTATTCTCAGAATTCTATTATTCATGCCAGAAGTGTATATTACTTTTTTCATGTGGGGATTTCAATAAAAAGTTTATTTGTTAATGGAATTTAAACACTTATTATTCCAGTGTTGTTCTTTTAACGGATATATTATTGTCTCAAACAATTTGTCTGAAATGCGATTAATATAACTGTTTCAATTAATTTTCTAATTAATTCTTTTTAATAAATTCTTAGAATCGGTGTTTATAAAATGTAAACTTAAAGTATTACTTTCACAAACACATATAGAGCAAATTATTTTTTAATCAAACACAACTTGAATTTATTTTATTGCAATTATCTTCAACTTATTACAGAATATCGATAAAAAAACCTTCAATTTATTAAATAATAACAATAATATAAGGCTTCAACTTATTAAAGAATATCAATACTATATGAGCTTCAACTTATTAAAGTATATCAATACTATACGAGCTTCAACTTATTACAGACTATTAATACTATAATTCTTATAGAATATATAAACCTCTGCATTTCTTGCACCACATTTATATGTGTAAATTACTTCATCATAGATATAAACCAAACTGTTCACATGGCATTTATACACCATACCTTTTATACTATATGTACACACTGTTTTTAGTGACATATATACATCAGTAATATCATATATTCAAATGTCTAATATTTTTTAATCAAATTTCAATTTTGCTTACATCCCCAAGTACTTAGAATAGTTACCACAATTTATTATAAAGAATACTATAATATTATCAATTTCATTTCTCTTTTTTTTTTTTTTTTTACTTGTTTATAAAAAATAACATATTGAAATATAAAGTTAAATGCAATATAAAAAAGATATATGTCAGGGCACTGAAAATAATAATAATAATAAATAAGTAACTGCACTATGTTTATATTTATCAACATTTCATATTTATCTCCTATGTCAAAACAACTAATAAATAGTTTCAAATAAGCGCTAAAATAATCGACTTTAATTAAATAAAAATTAAATTTTCTAAGACAATTTTTATTTTATTGCAATGTTGCTTCTGCAAATTTTTATGAAAGGTATTTACAATAGTTTTGTTGTAAAATTACTATCTTAAGTTTCACAGAAGGTATTTAGAAGCAAATGAATTGTACTCTATTGTCAGTTGTGTATTGTTTATGCTTTTTCTAACGCATGGTAACTTTTCTCGTTGAATATTAAGACAATACAAACACATCTAATGGCAAGCACATAAATCGTCAATAAATTCCATTATAAATATACGTATTTTAATAGTAATTCATTCTTTTTCAAATAATTTATGACATTTTACATTTCGTGAGGTAATAATCCCAATATCTTGCCATTCGGACAGACATTCTATTCGCAACGATTAAAACAGGGTCAATTTTATTTACTGAATTGCAACATGGCCCAACAAATGTCCTCTGGAACTGATACAAACAACACAACAGCCCCCCTTCTCGCATTCAATAGAAGGCATGATGAGAAAATGAATGCAAATAACTAGCAGTAAAAAAGCGCGGGAAACGTTTCATGGAAAATTCGAGAAAGAAAATAAATTCCCTTCTAAACGGCCGAGTTTGGAGATTCATAAACTTCGCCAACGACTTATTTATGTAGATCATTTTTCCCACCAATCTTCCTCACACCCCTTTTTCCCTTTCCTCCTTATAACACGTGAGGAATATTTTTCGATTCGCAAATGTAATGCGAGGGAAAAAAATATTTCCCTGATATTTGAATACTTAGTTTAGGGAAAGACGTTATTTCTACTAAGGTGGAAAGAAGAAGTAGGTTTATACCGTGGCTGAAAAAGTGGTAGTATCTCTCTGTACAGTCTCTGTACAGTAAAATTATGAAGATTGATAACGAAATGGATGTCTTTATGTGGAGATATTTTTATGATATTTGACAATTTCAAAACACATGAAAAGAATTTTAACTGCTTGTGATCCATAATCAGTTTTCGTATCTTTTGAAAATGCAGATTAAATAATGAATAAATTAATCATTTACTTTTGGCTACCATGATTAAAGTGAAATAAACAAATAAAGTAAAGAAAAACTACGATTTAGATATTGTCTTCAAGGATAGTGCATATTTGGGTCAGAATTTTTCTAAATTTTTTTCTGGAAACAAAGTACTTTTCCTACATAGGCTAAATGAAACTATTTGCGCAAACCTGTGATCGTAAAAACTTATCTCACATGGTTGGAAAAAAAGGCTGAATTACAAACAATTCCTATAAAGACTGAACTAGGCTCCTCGCTCAAAAATTGGTGATACATTTTATCCACATCAGTGAAAACACTGTCCTATTTCTATACAGGCTGAATTAGGCTGTTCGCTAAAAATTGTGATTGTAAAGAATATTCTACATCAGTGGAGACAAAGTACTGTTCCAAAAAGGCTGATTTAAAAGGCTGTTTGCTCAAAACTGTAGTGTTCCGACTTGGCCATATCTGTGGAGAAGAAAGTATCATTACTCTAGAGGCAGATTTAGTTTTGTTTGCCCAAAATGGGTGATACAATTACTCACACATCAATGGAGACAGTACTATTCCTACAAAGGCTGACTTAAGGCTATTCCCTCAAAACTGTGATCGTACAATTCATATCAATGGAGAAGAAAGTACTGTTCCCACAGACTCACATTGGCTCATCGTGTAAAATTATGGTGGTACAACTTCACCCACATGAGTCATGAGGAAAGCATTATTTCTTTAGAAATTGACTTTTGGGCAGTTCATTCTAAACTTTCGTTTCATAACATCACCCATATCAGTTCAACAACTGCAATGCGTCATGTCATTTTCAGACGCAAGGATATATTCAGATATAATAGTTTCAGTCCAAAGCACTTACCATAGAGCTATTCCAGATTCTATAAAAATAACTATTCAAATTTAAGTAATAAACAATTATAAATGTTTGAATGGGATTTTCCATAAATGTTTCTTGATTCCTCCTATTAGATTTAGTTTAAAATACGCTTGTGTAATAACTGTCTCACTTACGGCATTTTAACGGCAGAATCATCATCTGTGGCGTAACTGACCATGGTGGGCCAAGGCAGTCTGTGTGTTGACAAATTTCGAGACAGGAGAATGTTTTCTTTTTCGAGGTACGGTGCCAGCCCTACACTCAACTCTCTACAGTCATATCAAACCGTGGCCTACGATTTAAAGGGATTCCGAGCAACTTCAAATATCCATGGCTCTGCCGGGACATGAAACTGAAACCTATGGCAAAGAGCTCTAGTCACTCAGCCATCAGGCTTCCTTGCATAAAATAACAAAACATGTCCAGTAATCGTAACGTGTTATGTTATTTTCAAACACATGATATGTTCAGATGTAATAGTTTCAGTCCAAAACACTTACCGCTAAACTATTCCTGATCCAATAACAACTATTCAAATTTAAATTTAAAAATTTATAAATATTTGAATTGCACATTCAATAAATGTTTAGTTTCAAATACGCTTGCGTAATATCTATGTCTCACTTACAGCATTGAATGAAATTTTAAAACTTAAAAGATTTCTATTCTTTTTTTTTTTTTGTAAATAAAGCATTTCAAACAGGCTTTAGATCATTCAATTTCAATGTTTTACCTTTGATCTGAACCCGAAGGGTCTCTTTTAAAATATGCAAATCCTTTAACTGCTTTAACGATATTATTTTATACTCTTAAAAGAGTCTTTTCCGGGAAAAAAACTGCAAGAAAATGGGAAATAAATAAACGAACGTGAATTGCCATGATAAGAAACCAAATTTGTATATTTCTCGGAGAAACAAAATCCTAATTCTAGAATTTAATTTCCGATTCTCGAAATCTACTTCCTTTCACTTTATAAACCCGGTACTTGTATTTTTCTTTTTATTAGTATCATTTATTTTTTAATCTTTTTTTGTAGCCCATTCTGCCTTGGGAGAATGCTATTTGCAAAAATTGCATAAAACGAAAGCAAAGTTACTGGAACATAATTAGATTTTCTGGCTCTTAAGAGAAAGCAATCTCACCTTTAAGCTTAAGCGCTATTCGAACACTGAGTAAAAAAGGAAATCTTTTAAACTTATTTAGTTCCTGAAAAGTCCAGCAAATTCAGGTGAATCTTAAATACAATTAGAAGTCTTCAAGAACACTGGAGGATTAAAAAAAAAAAGGAATCTTCAAATTCTGACGATTAAAAGCGAAAGTGCAAAAATCTCCAGAAGTAATTACGTTATTCCAAAAATAAGATTTTCTCTTCAAAGATCACTTCCTTTTAGAGTTAAGAAAAACTTAAGAGCTTTTTTTTTTTTTTTTATATCAGTAATAAGCTTTCTTTGAATATAAGTAAAGATGTCTTAAAATTTTTCCTCTGGCTGTAATAGGATAATCCTACGTAAATAAAAATGTGTTATTAATATTTTGGTCATTTGAAAACGAATTGATTTTCATTTAATTAAAACCTTTCACTTTTCTGTTGTCTACAAAATAATTGAAGTATAAATTAAAAAATAATAATAGTTTTTTTTGCATTATTCTCAGAATTCTATTATTCATGCCAGATAGTGTATATTATCTTTTCATGTGGGGATTTCAATAAAAAGTTTTTATTTGTTAATGGAATTTAAACACTTATTATTCCAGTGTTGTTCTTTTAACGGATATATTATTGTCTCAAACAATTTGTCAAAATGTGATTAATATAACTGTTTCAATTAATTTTCTAATTAATTCTTTTTTCAATAAATTCTTAGAATCGGTGTTTATAAAATTTAAAAATTAAAGTATTACTTTCACAAACATATAAAACGCAAATTATTTTTTAATCAAAACACAACCTGAATTTATTTTTTTATTGCAATTATCTTCAACTTATTACAGAATATCGATAAAAAAACTCCAATTTATTAAATAATAACAATAATATTTAAGCTTCATGAAGATAAAAGTATCAATAATATTTAATGTTATTACTTCTTTTATTAAAGTAAAATACAATATTCTAAAATACGAATTGGTATTATTAAATCACTCAAAACCCTTTGCGAAAACTATAAATACTGTACATCAGTGTATAGAATACTATTCCTACACAGGCTGAACTAGGCTGCAATTCTTGCACCACATTTATATGTGTAAAACTTCATCATAGATATAGACCAAACTGTTCATTGAGACCATACTATTCCTAATATAAGACAACGATTATAAAAGGCTGTTTTCTCAAAACTGTAGTGTTACAACTTATCCCATATATGTGGAGAGCACAGTATTTTCCTATACAGAAAACAGAATTTTCAGCTACTTTTCAGTTTGCTTTCCTGTTGTGACAAGTATTGAAGAATAAATTAAAAAACATCATTGAGACAAAGTACTATTCCTACAACGACTATTGAAGTGTTTTCTCAAAACTGTAGTGTATCAACTTATCCCATATATGTATAGAGCACAGTACCATTCCTATACAGACAGATTTTTAGTTTGCTCAAAGTGAAAGATAAAAACTTATCCCACATCATTGAGACCTACTATTCCTCAAAAACTTATTGAAGACTGTTTTCTCAAAACTGTAGTGTTACAACTTATCCCATATATGTGGAGAGCACAGTACCATTCCTATACAGACAGATTTAGCTCAGTTTGCTCAAAGTGAAAGATAAAATTATCCCACATCATTGAGACAATTACTATTCCTACAACGACTTATTGAAGGCTCTTTTTTACTGTTTTCTCAAAACTGTAGTGTTACAACTTATCAACAATATGTGGAGAGCACAGTACCATTCCTATACAGACAGATTTAGCTCAGTTTGCTCAAAGTGAAAGATAAAAATTATCCCACATCATTGAGACAAAAGTAAATATTCCTACAACGACTATTCTATATGAAGGTGTTTTCAAAACAGTGTTAAAACCATTTGTGAGAGCACAAATTCCTATACCCAGATTTATCAGTGTAGAAAGAAGTACAAAGTACTATTCCTAGCACAGGCTGAACTAGGCTGTCCGATCAAATTTTTAAAGTACAAAATTATCCCACATGAGTAGAGACAAAAGTACCATTCCTGCAAAAGGCTGTTTTAGGCCATTCGTTAATGGACATATTAGCAACCGTAATATGTCATGTCATTAAAAATTGTGATCGTACAACTTGTCCCATATCAATGGAAAGGAAAGTACTATTCAGTTGCCTTTTCAATAAATGTTACATGATTCTTTCCATTAGATTTAGTTTAAAATACACTTGTGTAATAAGTATGTCTCACTTACAGCATTGGAATGAAATTTTAAAACTTGAAAGGTTCTATTCTTTTTTTTTTTTGTAAATAAACATACCAAACAAGCTTTAAGTCATACAATTTCAATGTTTACCATTGATCTGAACCCGTAGGGTCTCTTTTAAAATATGCAAATCCTTTAACTGCTTTAAAGATACTCTTTATACTCTTAAAAGTGTCTTTCGGAAAGAAAAAAGCATAAAAGAACGTGAGATTGACATGATACGAAACCAAATTTGTATATTTCTCGGAGAAACAAAATCCTAATTCCAGAATTTAATTTCCGATTTTCAAAATCGACTTTCTTTTCACTTTATAAACTCTTTGTATATGTTTATTTTTCTATTCATATTATTTTTAATCTTTTTTTTTTAAGCTGCCTATTCCACATCATCGCATGCTATTTGCAAAAATTGCATAAGACGAAAGCAAAGTGACTGGAACATAATTAGATTTTCTGGCTCTTAAGAGAAAGCAATCTCACCTTTTAGCTTAAACGTTATTCGAACACTGAATGAAAAAAGAAATCTTTTTAACTTATTTAGTTCCAGTAAAGTCCAGAGAATTCAGGTAACATTCAGAGTTAAGAAAAACTTAAGAGGTTTTTATAATAATAAGCTTTCTTTGAATATAAGTAAATAATTGTGAAAATCATTCCTCGGTTGTAATAGAATAATCCTACGTAAAAATAAAAAATGTTTTTTAATATTTTAGGCATTCGAAAACGAATCGATTTTCATTTAATTAAAACCTTTCACTTTTTCTGTTGTCGACAAAGTAATTGAAGTATAAATTAAAAAATAATAACCGTTTTCGGGTATAGTCCCAGACTTCTGTTATGCATGCCAGATGTGTATATTATCTTTCCATGTGGTGATGTCAATTAAAATGTTTATTTGTTAAAGGAATTTAAACACTTGGTATATTCCGGTGTAGTTCTTGTAATTTGTATATTATTGACTCGAACAATTTGTCTGAAATGCGATCAATATAACTGTTTCACTTAATTTTCAGGTTTCGATTTAAAGAATTTTACCTTTTCATTTCAATAATTTCTGAGAATCGTTCAATAATATCTTAGAATTAGAATTTTACACAGTATATATAAATATATATATACACATCTTACATCAACTTGATATGCGTAACTTACTATAGCATTGCATACGCATGAAAGATACTTTTATATCACATATAATATACACCAAGCTTCTTACCCCACATATAAAGATCATAATTCTTACACAAATATAAACTCTTACAGTTCTTGCACCCATATATAAGAAATTACTTACACCACTGATGTAGACATGCTTTTCAAAACATATATATACACCAAATATACATATCACGCTTTTTACAATCATTTATATATCTCACTATTTACATCAACTTAATGTCATATTTCTTATACCGCATATATAAAGTCCTGCATCACATGTACTATGCACCATTTATATCACATAGCAAAAGTCTCACATTGCTTAAGGATCAAATTTAAACTCTGTGATGCATCACACTAGGTACTTAGGACTAGTTACCACACCACAATTTACCATAAGGAATACACCATGCTATGTATGTAGTGTAACTTTATCCTTTCCTTTTACTTGTTTTATGGACACATACTCACATTCAAATTGCTGTAGATTAACTGCATTTATAAAAACAAAAAAACTTTTGCATATCAAACTGAAAGACAATTTTCCCTTTATGAGGACATTCCAAAATAATAGAAATAAATAAAAACCTTTTGCGGTGTGTTTATTTTTTATCCAATGTTTAATATTTTTCTTCCTATATCAGAACGACTACAGGTAAATGGTTTCAAGTAATCCTTTACACTGAAAATATCCAGTTTCAGTTAATTCAATTTTCTAAGCATATTTTTATTTTAGTGCAAAGGTGCTTCTTTCAAATGTTTATGCAGAAGTATTCGCGATGGTTTTATATTATATTAAAAATATAAAAAATAACCATCTTAAGTTTTACAGAATGTATTTAGAATCAAATAAATTGTCAATGTCTGTTTTCTATGCCTTTTCTAACGCATGCTAAGTTACACTCCTGTTGAATATTAAGATATTAAACAACTCTAATGGCAAGTACTTAAAATTGTCAATAAATTCCTTTATTCCTTTATAAATATGCATATTTTTTAAATCAATTCTTTATTCCTTTATAAATATGCATATTTTTAATCAATTCCTTTACTTTTTCAAATGATATTTTACATTTCGTGTGGTAATAATTCCAATATCTTGCCATTCGAACAGACATTTTACTGAAAACGATTAATACAGAGTCCAATTTTATTTACCAATTGCAGCATTTCCCAACAAATGTTCTCTGGAACTGATAAAAACAACACAATTCCCCCCCCTTTCTCGCATTCGATAGAACATGATGAGAAAATGAATACGAAGAACATTCCAACTGGCAGTAAAGCAATAC
>BPLR01018007.1:0-20279 GCA_021605095.1 Caerostris extrusa | reverse complement strand
AGTTACGTATTGCTGTAATTCAATAACAATTAATTATACTTTGTTATGGAATCATTTTCATTGCAAATAAAAAACAGAATTTATTACTTTGTTTTATTAATGCATTTTCCTTCTGTGCATTCAGCGGTTGCTATACTCAAAAAGATCAAAATAAAATAAATTCACTCATATACTCATATATTTGTACAAAATTAATTCGATATAATTACAAATATGAAATATTTTATACATATGAAATATTAGTTTCATACAGAAATTAATGCAGTTGAGACAATAAAATTAACTCTTTTAATTTTCGAAGTAGGATGAAGATTAAAGAAAATATACTAAAAACACTTCATATTACTTCAAATGTGAAAACAATTGTTGATCAATATTCTTTCACAATAGCATCAATATAAAAGTTGAATAGGAAAATTAGTTTTAGGAAATATCTTTTAAAAAACAAGAAATACAGATAGACGTAATTCGCATCTTAACTTTTGATTTCTACACAAAAAAATTCAAATAAAATCAAATTTGAAAATACATATATGCCGTAGATATCAATGTTTCATTATAAAACAGAATTCAAATCTATATGAATGTGCTTGTAAAACAAATTGTAAACCTATAAACACTAACGATACATTAGACGATTTTTAAAGCATATCAAAAATATATGTAATTTAAAACAATAAATTTTAAAACTAGTTAGCGACGTTCATAGATATATAGCATAACATATTTTCTCTAAATGAGGAACAGTTTCGTTAAAGAAAGCAAAATAATTCAAAATAGTCACTCTTTTGCTGATATGCAATCACAATCCATTGACAACGACTGTCATGTAACAGAATTCCTTTCACTAATTCTCCAACAACAGATCTCGAGAAGGACGAAACGCTCTAACCGACGGGGAACTTCATTACAAAACCGAATTTCAAGAATATTCGAGCATTTTATTCCATTACAAGAATCAGAGACCTTTCTGGCTCTCTCTGGCACTTTTTTAAAACCACGTCTTTCGAAAATAATTAACATTACTGAAGAATGTGAGCCTCGCATTACCGAATGAAGGGGAATCTTTGAGGGGAACTTGCTGGCAGCATGACAAAACTACCAGAATGCGGCTTGAATTGTTTTGTCAAAATTATCTCCAAGGTTCGGGTTTCACAGAAAGCGTAGCTCATCTCAGGATAACCGTAGGGTAATTGCTTGAGCATGAGTTTTCTGGGACAGCCATGTTCTGTCTTCCAGGCAGAAAGCTTTTGCTGGAATACGGTTAAAGAGTAATTACGGCCAAGTGAAGTGTTTATATGCTCCAGCTATTTACTGCCATGACTTCTGAAATGGCTAACTTATTAGAAAAGAGTTTGGGAAAATTGCGAATTTTTCTTTGTCATGCTTTTTGTGTCAGCGGTTTGGGATAGCTTGGAAAATGCTGATTTTTAAATGCCAATTAATAATCTATCTTGTATATATTTGAAAAGATAGCCACAATTCAATTATGATAAAGAATGACGGATTAAAATTGTATTTACTGTTATATATTGATCAAAAGGCATCACACTGCAACTAACTATAGACATATTGATTATAAGACCAGTTAAGTTTTTTCTTTTGAATGTGATTAACAAAGATTTTTATTATATGTAATATTTTCAATTATGGATAAAGCAATTATTTTTAAAAGATTTGATATTCTATTTATCATGTCATAATTTGTGTTTTTGTTCAATTCATTAAATCATTTGAAATTTGAATTATATTTCTTCAATACTAACACTGGTAATTTCTTAAATTATAATTTAAAAAATGTAGAAAAGAAAGTAAAATTCATATTTTGGAATTTTGCTTTCTATTAAATATCTAGGGTCACCTTTCCAAAGAACCGGATGGGCAGTCTACAAATTTTTGTGTGTAGGCTCCTATAAAACATGGTATTTCTTATTTGTTTATCATTTTTCTAAAGATGAATTTTTGATTCAAAAGCTAAGTAAAGCGTGTTTGCTAAATCAAGTATCCAAAGCATTCTTATTCACAAGTGATGCGAAATAATAAAAAAAAAAATGTCTACACCGTCTGACGTTATCCTTGGTGGATTTATTCCAAATTGCATTGATACAGTATAGAAAATTTTATATGGTGCATCCTGATCGAATTTGTTGCATCACTGTGAATTTAAAAGAAAAATGAAAAGAAATTTTTTGAAGCCTCCTGAAAGCCTGAATTATGCAACTGATGCTTACTTAATGATACTGATTTTACAATTTTAAAGCATGCTAATTCGTGTAACCGTGTTCCTTCCTACGCACTGCAAGAGAACCCCTTGACGTTTAGGGGCAATGTTCATTAGACATCGAGATACTCGCCCGAGAGAACTATAGCACAAACACTGTTTCACTAGCCGCCATGAGAAAAACGCACATTCACGGCCTTCTGTTGAGAACCGTTTGGTTTATGGTCTTTCACCCGAAGAGAAAATATAATTAGTAGCAATCCTATGTATTTATATAAACTTAAAGAACTCATCCAGAGAGGAAGTATTCTCTACCCAGCGTGTACCTGAGTAATTTTATTCTAGGCTATAAAGTGGAATCCATCCATGAATATATATCTTTAAATGTGTTACATGTTGTTTGTTAAATATTATTTGTAGTTCATTGTGGAGTGTATGTAGTTTTTACGTGCTTGTAAAAAGAAACGTGCATTTTAAACATGTGTCTCAACTCAACCACAATGAGATCCAGCTGCACAAACAAGCTATGGATACTATAAAACTACTGTAATAATTACTATACTATAAATAACTATTATACTGGCTACAGAAACATTCTGTCGAAAATTATTGTAAAGAAAAAGTATTTAATAACACTTTGTTTATTGAATATCTATAAAAATCCAAAAACAAAATTATGGTTATTTAATGTAAGTGCTATCGACAAAGATAAGAGTGAAGTAAAAATATAAAATGCGAACAAACTAATAAACACATTTATTTTCATTCCCATCCTAACAGCTAATGCATGATGAAATATATTTTTGTTACTTACTGCTTGCGAAGGGGATAAATTGGTTCTTGAATGAATCGAATGGCGAATTCATAAAATCCTAAGAATCTTCATGACTTATTTATAGCAGATTTTCTTGAGGCTGCATCGTTATCGCGTCGGCGATAGCGTCGAAACAACACCTTTATGAGAGAACCCCTCTTTATTGATAATATTTCTTTTATATTTCGTTGGAACCTTTTACAGATGAAGAAGTCCTGCCACTAAAACTGCCTAAGCAAAAGCATGCATTGTTACTTTCGTCGTTTTGTGATTATGTAGCGATTTCATGTTGTTTCCATTTCATTGATTAGGAATGAAATTCACTAGAAATTCAGTGAGGTTGTTTTTCAGTTCATTTGCTGTGGACGATTGTGGATTCTTGTTTATGTTTTTATACAAAATAATTCCTAAAACTTGCTACAAGTGCCTTTCCTAGCAGTATTTAAAAAATGGATATTAAAAATGAATTTTAAGTGATGTAGAGGGTTTATGTTAGTCCATTCCAATGATTATGAATGAAATTCACTAGAAATTCAGTAAGGTTGAATGCATTCTTTAAACATAGCACCAACTTTGGAAAAAATACTTACTTAGAGAATCCGTAACAAAATTAATTTCTTTAATTTCCTAGTAGGGAGGGTTCAACTATTGCTTAGGTATCCTCAAATTCATTAATATCCCCATTTTTTACATAACAGGCTGAATAAAAAACAATTTTATATATCAGGCTGAATAAAAAAATGTAGATTTATTGAATGTAGAACTGTTTTACACTAAAAATGCAATTGAGGACTTTTACATTATAACTAATAAATCTAGCCATACATAGCTTAAAACTAAACTTTGATTACAAAAAATAGAAAAAATCATTTCAGATTACTTCAAATAGAATAAAAATAAGGTGATTCCCGTTTTCTGCACCTTTTGCAGAGCTATAAATATGTTAACATACTGAGAACTTTTTAAACAAAAAAATTAACTAGTACATAATAGAGGTTTTGCTCAAGATCCCAGTATAATATAAAAACAAATATTCCCGCTGTTCATAAATCAAAAGTGTTTATGTGTTGCAGATATTTACTGCCATGACTTGTGAAATGGCAAACTTTTTAGAAAAGAGTTTTAGAAAATTGCGAATTTGCTTTGTCATGCTTTGTGTCAGCGGTTTGGGATAGCTTGGAAAATGCTGATTTTTAAATGCCAATTAATAATCTATCTTGTATATATTTGAAAAGCTAGCCACAATTTAATTATGATAAATGAGCTATGGGTTAAAATTGTATTTACTATTATATATTGATCAAAAGTATTATACTACATCTAACGGGAGGCATATCGGTTATCAGGATTACTTAAATTTTATCCTTTTTATGTTGTATTAACAAAGAATTTTATTATGTGCAATAATTTCATTTATGAATAAAGCATTTATTTTTAAAAATATTTCAATTCTATTGAGCATTTCACGATTTGTGTTTTGTTCAATACATTAATGCAATTAAAATTTAATTATATTTATTCAATACTCATCATCATCATTGGTGCAGCAGCCCTATGGTGTACTAAGTTGCTAAATTTAAATATATAATTTGAAGGATAGTTACACAAGATCTTTCACATTGATTCGAATATCGAGAATTTTTTTTTTCTTTTTCTTCGGTGCAACAACTTCACGGTGGGCCAAAACCGTGTCCCTACTGGTAGATTTCATGACAGGAGATGTAATCTTTTTTTTTTTTGAGGGGTAGAGTTGTCAGCAGTACGCCCAACGTTCTATAGTCATATTAGACCGGAGCCTACGGTTTAAAGCGGATAAGTGGATGGGCATGATTAATAGAAAGTGGACGGACATGATAGTTTTAAGTAGATGGGCATAATAAATGAGAAACAGGAATTTATATTCTAAACATTCAGATGTTATCCTTGGTGGGTTTATTCAAAACTCCATTGATGTAGTATAGAAAATTTTACTTGAGCATTCTGGTTGAATTTTCTGCATCACTGCCATTTTACTAACGAATGATTTACATCAAAGTGTCCTGCAAAAATTATGAGGCCTATTGCATTATGTTTCTGATGCTTATTTAATGATACTGATTTTACAATTTTAATGTACAATAATACTATGGAAATAACTACTACAATATAATAATTACTATTATAATATAATAAATAATATTATACCTTAATAATAAATATTATACTATGATAATTACTATTGTACTAGCTACATCATTCTGATGAAATTCATTGTATAGGAAAAGTATTTAACAACACCTTGTTTATTGAATATCTATAAAACTAAATAACCATAATTTTGTTTCTGGAATGTAAGTGTTATCTGCAAAGATAAGTATGAAGTAAAAATATAAAAATGCGAACAAACTAATCAATACATTTATTTTCATTCCCATCCTATCAGCTAATGCATGATGAAAGATATTTTTGTTACTTAATGCTCGCGAAAGGGATAAATTGGTTCTTGAATGAATCGAATGGCGAATTCATAAAATTCCTAAGAATCTTCATGACTTATTTATAGCAGATTTTCTTGAGGCTGCATCGCTTATCGCGTCGGCGATAGTGTCGAAACAACTCCTTTTATGAAAGAACCCCTTTTTATTGATAATATTTCTTTTATCTTTCGTTGGAATCTTTTACGGATGAAAGAAGCCTTGCCACTGAATCTGCCCAAGAAAAAGCATGCATTGTTACTTTCGTCGTTTTGTGATTATGCAGCGATTTCATGTTGCTTCTATTTCATTGATTAGGATGAAATTCACTAGAAATTCAGTGAGGTTGTTTTTCGATTCATTGGTTGTGGATGGTTTTGGATTCTTGATTATATTTTTTTTAATTCATACTATTAGCTCACACTCTCCCTATATACATCTTGTTCAAATTTTTAATCGTTAATAAAATACTTTTTTATTCATCCTCTCAAGTTCAAATACATTTTTTTAACTTGTAGTGGATGACATTTGATGTTAATACAGTTTTTTCAAATATTAATTCTGTAACTAAATTTAATTAATTAATTAAAATTTTTTTAGATTTAAGTTGCATATATCTACCACTAGATGGGGTCAGATAAACTTAAAAAAAAAAATGAATGAAAATTATTTATAAAGGACTTTCTGCAATATAGGGAACAAAAAGGAGGAATTGACTTTAATTTTTTTTTATATTACTTGTTTACAATTCAATTTACTCAATTTTTATGCTCATCACTACTTACATCTTTTTTTTCAAATATTAATTCATTAATTAAATTTAATTAATAATTTTATTTTTTTTTTAGATTTAAGTTGCATGTATCTACCAATAGGTGGCGGCAGATCTTAGAGGAAAATTTCAACTTTATTTATAAAGGACTTTTCTGCAATATAGCGAAAAATATACGAATTGACTTTTATATAACAAGTAATATAAAAAAAAGAATTCTAAAATATTCAACTGCATTTCATGACAGCATTTAAAAAAAATATATTAAAATAAATTTTAATTGATGTAGCGATTTCATGTTGTTTCCATCCATTGATTAGGAATAAAATTGACTAGAAATTCAGTGAGGTTGTTTTTCAGTTCATTGGCTGAGAATGATTGTTTAATCTTGATTATATTTTTATACAAAAGAATTCTAAAACTTTCTTCAAGTGCCTTTCATAGCAGCATTTAAAAAATGGATATTAAAATGAATTTGAATTGATTAAATTTTAAAATTTTGCTGAAAAAAGGTTCACTAATAGTGTAATTTTTTTTGATATTTGTAACTAGTGAAATGAATAAAAAAAGTGTCTATATACCATTGTGAGATACCTGATTGACAATCATTAGCTATTGAAAGATCCCTTAATGGCTCAGTTTTCACAATCAACTACCATTTTCGCATTTTGGAATGTAGATAATGAAGAATTTGATTTGGTTTCTGATGGCAAACGTGTACAGGTTACGAAACTTTGTAGTGTACTAATTTCATTTCCGAATATTTTTGAAGACCATTAAAACAGGCAACATAATCAGTGCATAGCAGTATATCGTAAATTTAAATGGCACAAGGATGATATTTATTTGCTATCGAGCTACCTGCTACTTGTGGTGGCACCTTCCTGAGTTGTATTTGGAGTGGTATGTTATTCAATGGAATTGTACCGTGATGAATTTGTGACAGTTCATATTCAGTGCCTGTCTAGTTTAAAGATACAAGGCGAACACTTCAATGTGCCTTTCAATTTAGGTTTTACTTGTTGTCATATAGGGCCCTCAATCACCTCTAGTAAGATACACGGAACCATAACAGCCTAGTTATACTTTATGTTAAATATTATTCGCAAGCTACATAGTCTCTAATTGAAAGGGTCCTGTGAAACATATTCCAAAAGGATAATACTTGGCCACTCGCAGCAAATATATCATAGTCTTCCTCCTCAATATTGGCAGATTTTCTGAATCCACTCAATCTCATAACTGCAAACTCATAAATAAAACAGGCAATATCTGTCATACATACGCAAGAATATTATTTTAAAATCAAAGGTAATTTTTTCATAATTTCAACAGTAAATTTTTAAATATATGGATGCACAAATAATGTATCTTTTTTAATACATTGGTTTCACTATTTTGGACGTTATAAAATTATCATATTTTGAAAAAGTGTTATAAATCTCATGGGCCAAAAAAAAAAAAGTGTAAGGCTGGCCAACCCTGGTCTACTTAATAAAATGAAAGGGCTAATCCGCCCTCCTGACTCCGATCAAGTAACTTCTCGTGATATCGCCTACCTGTTAAAACTACTACCGTTGGCGACACCCTAATATTACTACTATGGCACGTTTCTTCTAAACATCTTCTTCAAATACCTTTCATGGCCAATAAAAAGATGCCACTCTTTTTATTCCTGTTCCAGATGTTCAACAGCTGTGCATCTGCACATTGTCGCTTATTTGCATAACTTAGTGGGCTGAATCTATTTGAGATTTGCATATTATTGCCCATTTTTCTTGTTCTTGCATTTTCACATTCAAGTAGTGTATGGATTTATTATTATTTCTCCGATATGTGTTTATTAAGGGAAAAAATTGCACCTCAAATAATACACAAAAATTTTTATTCAATTCCTTCTGTTAGCTCATACTCTCCCTATATATATCTTTTCAAATTTTCAATCGTTGATAAAATACTTTTATTCATCCACTCAAGTTCAAATATATTTTTTTGAATTTGTAGTGGATGACACTGGATGTTAATATAATTTTTCAAATATTAATTCAGTAATTAAATTTAATTAATTAATTTTAGTTTTTTTAGAATTAAGTTGCATATATCTGCCAATAAATGGCGGCAGATAAACTTAAAAAAATGAATGAAAATTATTTATAAAGGACTTTCTGCAATATAGTGAAAAAAAGTAGGAATTGACTTTAAAAAAAATTTTTTTTTTATATTACTTTTTTTTTTTATTATTATTTTACAGAAACTATACATTATTATTTCTAGACAGAATTACTTTTGCTGAAAACATTTCTTAAATATTATAATAATATTTTTATTATTAATATAATATTATATTATAATAATATTTATATTATGTTTCTAAGGCAGTTATTGATGTTATTTAACTCTTACATAGAGCAATATAAATGGACGAAGCAGCATTATTTTCCCAATTATAACTTTTGCATTAATGATTTTTAAAAAAAAATTATATCATAATTATTGCTTTTAGTACTTAAGGCCACAAAATTTAGAAGAATTAAAAAAATGATTACAGCATATTAATAAGGATATATTTTCATTCTTTTTCTTCGTAATACTGTTGATGTTCTAATGCAGCTGGCAATGCAGAGACAGTTAAACTGTTTTCCATAAGAAGGGCTGCACCACTGTTACTCATTTAGGCATGGGGCACGTCTAACTTGAAGATACCCCTACAATTCCATGTCATCATATTAGACCGGGAACTACTTTTAAAGAGGATTCCTACAAACATTCATGTCGCCGCTGGGACCGAACTCCAGACCGCTACCCACTTGGCCATCAGGCCCCTTTGTAATGCTTTTTAATAAATTTTAGAAGTAAGAAAAGATATTCATAGTGTTTGAATATACCAACTATTTATAATGTAAATGTTTCGATTTTACGACGTACTCATGGAGTAGTTCGAATTCTAAACGTCTGAAAATTTTTAAAAGGAAAACAATTAACGTTTTTTTATTAGAAAGCTCAATTTTTCTCTTTTTTTTAATCCACGCTATAAAAATTCAGCTTTAATTTCCATACAATATGATTTAAATTCTCAAATCAAATATGGAAAAATTCATTTTTCTTAAAAACCAAGTAGCTAAAAACTTGAAACAAATAAAAATATAACAAATGAAAGGCATCCCACTATTAACGCTTGAAATTAAATCTATCACACTAACATCGTGATATTAAATTTTTCGGTATCGCCAATTTTTTTTTTTGCAAGTTTTATGCTTTTTTTTATTTATCTTCATTCGTACTGCTTTTTTATATATTTTGCATTTTGCATACTCATTTGCATTTAAAATTTTTAATAAATAAAAACTTAAAACAAATTTTTTTTTTTTGCTACTTAGCTGTTTAATTCTGTTGAGGAATTTTTAATATATTGATTCCTTTTTTTCTACTTCTGTTTATTGAACAATTGGTATTTTGAATTTTGGTACTACGACGAAAAATATTATTTTCTCATCGATATTGTTTTTCATAATAATTTAAAATATTAAGATTTTTATTATCATGTGTGTACCTGCTATTATCCTGGTTAGGGGTCCGTGACGTTATCCTAGAATGAGGGCTAAAAAATAAACTCCATTTAAATTTTGGCGGAAAATGTTACTTTGGGCACCTTAACTCTTGAAATGATTCATGAATAACGTTAATCTTAAGGAATTTTCTGGCAAATTTGGCTTTTGATTGAAGTGTTTTGTAGTGTAGTTTTGAAACACTTTTCATGTTTTGGGTTGGGATTTTAAAGATTTGTATTTCCAATGGCTATAACTACTCCTAGTGAGTTGATCATTTACTTCTTTTGAAGTTTCATATTTATCACTTTTGGCATTTTCCGGTACCTATTGAGCTGTATAGTGCTTCACATTGTATTTGGAATAATTCTTTCTTCATTTATGCCTAGAATTTTCACACTTTGATATATTCTTTTGGCTATTGAATGTGATAACGTTTCTTGTAGAATAGGCAAAACATCATTCTTCATTTACGACTACATTTATCTTACTGTTTAATATTCGAGATTCTGGAGCAATTCATTTTTCATGAAGTTCTTGATCTATTCAACATTGCTATATGATGTAACTATTGAATTTGGCTATTCTTGTAGTATTCTAAACATGTGCTTCATATATCTTTTGCACTATTAAACATTGACATTTTCCTGAGTTTATTCATCCGTTCTAGAATGTTCACACATAAGTTGAAATTTGCCGAGCAGAGTTCAGCATTTTTTTTTATATTTATTTTCAATTAATAATGGAATAATATATTCATCAAAATCGTAAAGCATTAAAAGTTAAAATGCTTAATATTTTTAACTTTATGTTACTCTTAGATTAAGTTGAAATTCGTATTAAATGAAATGCATCGTATTAATAAATGCAAATTTTCTTAACAAATACTTGAGGCTGATAAAAACTTCTGAATGTAGAAACAAACTCGGCATTGTGTGCTTTAAACTTAAAACTTAAAGCAACGTTAGAAAAATAATGAGTTATACTCGAAAATTTTATAATCTAGTTAGCTCTCGCGATTTTAAAAATGCATGAGAGAACTATAAAACTTAACTGGCTTAACTTTGAGAAAATTACTGGCGCTCTCTGTTATTTATTAGAACGTAATTCTCTTTTATTGAAGAGAGATGGAATTCTTTGACTTAACGAGATTGATTTATGATATATGGAGCACAGTCCATTAATATTCTAACAGTTTCTGACATTCTGTTACTTTAACACGAAATCAAAAGTGCGATAATTGATTAAAACATCAAAATTCATTAATTTCAAAGTATTGTGCTGCAACTTTGCTGTGGAAAACAAAATTTCTTAATGATTCAGAAAATCAATGCTACTGGCATTCAACTTATTTTAAATATTCTGATATTTAAAGGTCAATAAAAATTAGTTAAACTTTCTAATTCATGTCTAATTTTTAAAATGTTAAATTAATAATATTCCTATCATCCCAAGATGAGCTAATTTTTAATTTTTATAGGGTGAGAGGTATTTCAGAACAAAAACAAAAAATCTAGTTATCATATAATTTTAGACAACAAAGAACAGACAAACAACAGGTAGAAAACTTGAATACAAAAAACTACAATTAGGTTTCTTTATTAAATGAAAATCTGACAATAATTTAAATTTTATCGATTTTTTTATATTAAATAAGTTTTACAATCAAAACTCAGTTACAAAAAAGCAATTATTACAAATTGATGTCCTCATTTCCCCTTAACAAGATTGTATTTCTGATTTTAAAAATAATTCTCAAGGAAAGTTAAACTTGCCATAATTTTTGGTTCTAAAAATAGGAAAAAATTATAAATATGTTTAAAAAAAAACTTACAATTTTTTTTTTTAAAATGATTGTATTTTAAAATTATACATTTTGATCACAAGTTACTTTTTAAATGATTTTTATATATTTTACATATAAAATATATTTACTTTCCTCCAATAAAATGAAATACTTTTGAATATAAATTGTATTCTCTAAATAAGTTTTTTTAAAAATAATCTAAGCATTTTTCAGATGTAGAAAGATTTTACTTTAAAAATCCTTCCACTTAATAAGTCCAAAAATTATTTTGAAAAGAAGTACATCTAATGTTCAAGAAATTTCCTTTAAGTGTATAAACTAAAAATATCTGTTACCAAATCCTTATTATTCATTTACTTTTATCTACAAAATTACAGCATCATCGATGGAGACGCCAATCCATTTTTAATAACGCCTCAGCTGATGCCGCAAATATGATTCGAAGTTAAAAGTTCGCACTCGAATAATCATAATCCATGAATCAATATTTATAATTTTAACACCATTTCCCGCAGAAATTCGGAAATGCGAAAGTGAATGTCCCAATTTCATAAACCCGGGCAAAAATGAAAAATGCATTTTCACTTCTAACGTTACGCTATTGGAATAATTTAAGACATTGGAAAGTGGCACAAAATGAAGAAGCTCGTTTTCACACTAACGTTGCACTAAAGCCGTGTAAATAGGATCCCTTTGAGAAATCTCATTAGTATTCAACACCAGTAATTCATCGACAAAACTAACTCTAAGAACCCTTGCTTGTTAATTGAGAAATTGTGCACTAATTTTTGCTTGTTTTAAGGGAAGAGAGAACATGTTTAATATAGGAACAATTTCCTAATTAACTGTAACAATTAATGG
This sequence comes from Caerostris extrusa, assembly GCA_021605095.1. Classification (NCBI taxonomy): domain Eukaryota; kingdom Metazoa; phylum Arthropoda; class Arachnida; order Araneae; family Araneidae; genus Caerostris; species Caerostris extrusa. The sequence goes on along the minus strand of BPLR01018007.1, from coordinate 7,806 downwards.
ACTACACTTGAAGTTACCTCGGGTAAAGTGCGGAAAGGTTTCTTTTTGCCTAAATCATCGAGTTTATCGAGCAATATATTCTTAAGGCAGCATTTCGTTTTCATATGCTGGAAGTACTTTCTGCTAAGATATTTCTTTAGGGAATTGTAGAAATACTCGGGTGTAGGTTCTGGAAAAAGAGATATCGGTGTTTGGGAAAAATATGCACCATAATTTATCTGCCTATTGTCTCTCCGCGAGAAATATTTCTGCATAAGAACTGGAATTTGTGTTAAATTAATTTAATATCTTTGCCTAAGGTTGTATATTGAATTGTTGTAAATTAAATTGCTACATGAATAACAATGAATGCAAAAATTAATGAAAGTGTTTTTTTCACGGTAAATTGAATTTATATAAAACATTGTTTGATAATAATTTTTTTCAATGTTGGATTCTTTTTTTTGCCGCCATTCAATGATGCAAAAGAATTGTTAGAGAGTTAGTTGCGGTGCACTGCAAAAAATTGTAGTGTGGACCAAAATGCATAGGTGTGTATCTTTCGAAGGTAACTCGTTCATATACCTGATAAATATAGCTAGAGGAACATATTTTAAAGACTACCCAATAGTAGTGTGAGCGTGTTGAGAAATGTTCAGGTTGGAATCCACTGCTGATGTGTGTTTGCAATCACTATTTCATAAGAAATCTGATGGATTTCATTGCAAGCATTTATAAGTTTATGGTATCGACAGTCTGATTACCTGGTTAAAATTTGTATGGTGTTTTCCAATACGACATGCTAAATTGAATCAGCCAATCTCAAAGGACATTCTGTATGTATTAAAAATTGCATCGGACTACATAAATGATCAAAATGATCCTATTGAAAATATGTAATATGAAAGGAATTCTTGTCTTCTTTAGAATCACTTAAGAATATTGAAATGTACAGCCTTCTGTTAATATTAATTAATAGATTGTTGATTCTGATAATAATCTTATTAACAATTGTAACAAAAAACTCTTAGCATCGTTACTGAATAAAGTATTACCGAATATTTTGCATTTGTTCGTCGTCGTACACGAATATATGGCAGTGAAAAAGAGCTGACTGGCTCAAAAAAAAGAAACTACCAAACTGGATACTAAATTTAGTGTTAATACATCAAATTCTTATTTTAAAAAGACGCTCAAAGATAAAACAAATAATTTTCTGTAATTCAAAGTACAATACACAAAATTCATTATACAATATCTATTATCTGATGCCTCTATCACAAAAGGAGTACTTTCCTGAGTTACTTAGCTCTCATTATTTTTTACTAATTTCAAAATCACATAGTTTATGACTGGGCATGGCAATCTTACTTCTTAATAAACAGACGTAATCTATATTCAACTATCTTTGCAACTTCAATGGGGCAGAGCACAGAATGTTAATCGCATTGCTTTTTTAGTTGCTCCAAATTTGAACATCCTATTACAATTTTAAGAATTTAAAAAGAATTAACATTCCTCCCTCAATCATTCTCTTTTGTTACCACTCTATAACAAAGAAGTAAAAATCCCTCCAATCAACACTCCAAAAAGTCAAATAACCACCAAACTTTTGACAATTCGTTAATAATAAGCATGCTTTTACAGCATTTTGTATTTCCCTTATTCTTATTTTAATGCTTCTCTATCTTTCTTTTTCTTGTGTATTTTTAATTTACCATTTATTTGATATTTTTGTTATTTTATCATTCATTTGTTAACTTAAGCCTGCTAGACTCCTGTGATATTTTTGAGGTACACGTATTTCTTGATAGTTCCACTAAAAAATTACGCCCTTCCTTTATCTTCCTCTTCCTGTTTAAGGAACACATTAGTGAAACACGAGGTCTACGATTACTACTACTACTAAACAATATAAAATTTCGCTTCGACATCTTATTAGCCAAAAAGTCATAATTAATGAAATCATACAAGTCACCTCTAACTAATGTGTAACTCCTGACTAATATGACTCCCTATGTAACTAACTGGAATATGTAATTTTTTACAAAATATGTAGTGTTCTATTAAACGATTTAATAGCACACTACATATTTGTAAAAAACCCTTTACTATCTTTCAAATAAAATTATTAATTGAAGAATCAGGGAAATCAGTATAATTATTGAATAAGAGCTGCACAAAATAAATATCTATGAAAAATGTGTTATTCTTTTAGTAAAATCTTTTTTTTTTTACAAAATCTGTAAAATAACTCATTTTTATATAATTGAATTCTTGAATTTAAAATAACCGTCAAAATAAATATCAAAACTTCACTTTTATTTATCAAAAAGAAAGGACTTCACTACGTAAAAATTATAAATACATGATAATAAATAGAAACATTTGAAATGAAAAATATAAATGAAGCAATGAACTTATTTTTATAATAAACAATCCACGATTACAATAAGAAACAACAAAAGTAATTTACAAAATAAAAAGAAACATATATCCCAATTTTTATTATTATTTTTAATATATCCTGATTTGTCAAAATAAAAACAGGAAAAATAAATTACGTGCCTTTTTTCTTTCATTAAAAAACATTCTGCTAAATTACTTGAAAACTTATTGTTTATTGAATATCATAGATATTATTTAGTGATGCAATTGAAACTTACTATTTATACAACATAAAGCTATAATATTAATGTAAAAAGCATTTTTTTCTAAAATATTTACTATCGTAAATTCAATCTTCTTTAATGAGTAAAAATACATAAAATGATATAAATAGATGAACATTCTTAATATAAAAGTGAAATCGTTGTATGTAATTTCAAAGAAATTTTTAATTGAAGTTTTACAAATGTCATATTTTCCAAACAATTTACAATATAAAGTCAAGATAGAGGATCACACTAGATGTATATTTAAACATTGTCGACAATATCTGTCACAAAATAATAACTTCACATATTAATTTGCATGTCAGTCACAGATATTTCCCATATGAAGCTCAGAATTGTTATTTCCACTTTCATATTGAATATTACCTATCGCTTTCTGCTTCATGTCAGCAGAAGTGAAATATATTTACAAATGCTGCCAGAAAGAAACAATCGACTTCTGCTTTATTGAACTAGACATTTCCCACATATTTTGCTGTCAATAACAGGTCATATCCCTCTGGTGAATGGAAGGCAAAATGAATTATTTCCTCCCTCAAATCGAACAAATATCACTAAATCTCGTCTGGAGCAAAATTGCACCAGGGATCGTTGATGAAAAGATTTGGAAAGAAGAATTTCCAAATGAACGGAATATCTCACTCCATTTATCTGAGGCATACCAAACAATATATGGCTAGAGCAACCTAGTGGAAAACAATTTCTGTTGCTATATATAAGTAAATTTCTGGAACATTTTACTGTGACAACTCTCCAGTTTTAAAAGGAGTTTTGGGAAACGTCTTGAGATTGACATGCGAATGAAAGTTATTTCTAGAACAATAGTATCCATCTTTTATTTGAAATTTATGGAAAAGATGTATTATGTAGCAGAACCATTGATATTACTTAAAAAATGAAACATTGTGAATGAAACATTCAAACCAACATTTCCGCCATTTTTATCGTCCACAAATATGTCATATTTATTTTCACTCATTTTATTCAGATTGTTTTGATTTGTGGAAATAATAATAAATGAGGTTGTTTATCTACTGATCTTAATAACAACAGTTTTGTTAATAATGTAATAGTTTTAATAATCATGATAGTTTTGTTTGAAATTCATAATATGGAGAATGTATAATATACTAGAAGAAGGAAATATTTATATGGTGTTTAAAGAGTTATAATAATGTGTGAGGTAGTTTATCTACTGATCTGAAAACTGAGAAGATATTTAAATTCATTGAAAGAAATGGTTTTAAGAAATTTTACAAATTACACTTACTACACACATTTTCAGTTAAGAAAATTAATTTTTATTTTTAAAAAAAAAAATTACATAAAATATTTTTTAAAGAGTAATTGTCCAAATGATTTGCATATATAATTGTATAAGTCATGACAAAAACATTTGCAACTTTGAAGGAAATAAATTTTGTTTAATATACAAACAAACATGCCAAGTTTCTTTAACACGTTTTGATAAAAACTCTTCATTTTATAAGAGAATTTAATGTTGTCCATAAGAGATTGATATAAAAAATTGTGCCACCATAACGTTCACTTTTTGTTTGAAATTTATAATTAATGGAGCATGCATAATATACTGATATTCCGAAAACTGAAATATTTTGAATGGCCTCTGGATATAAAAATTGCTGTTGTAGCCATCCATATATTTAGATTTTTATTCATTTCATTTTATTAAAAGGCTTTGTATCATTGGTTTAAGTTTACAAAAATGCATTCAATTACTACTCTGAGGAAAAAAATTATATATTTTTAATTATTTATCAAAAACACGAAAATAAATGTCTAAGTAAATTTTGATCATTACATATAATCAGGTATTATCAGGTATTAGAACATAAATATAGTACTAAATTTCTTTTTAATTTCAAAATATAAGTTAATTATTTTTATTTCCTTTTCTTATACTATATTGCTTGACAAAATCCAGAGAATAAGCGCTATTTTAAGTATTTCCTTAAATTATAATTTTTTTAAAATATATAGGGAAACCTAATGTGGAATACGATTAAAAAAATTATAATTATAATGATTTTATAATAAAGAAAGTGACTAAAAATTTATTTTTATCATCATCCACATTATAAAATACCAAACAGTGAAGGCTCTTCAAATTTAAACGAAAGTAAATTATGTTTACATCCTTTTCTTCTATTGCTTGACTAAATCCCCAGAATAATCACTATTTTAAATATTTCCTTAAATAATAATTTTTTTTTAAAAATATGGAATCATAATCAGGAATACGATTAAATAACTATTATTATAATGATTTAATCATGAGGAAAATAACCAAAATTTTATTTCAATAATTATCTCTATTATAAAATAAAAAATAATGAAGCTTTTAAAATTTAATAGAAAGTAAATAATTTTATTTTATTTTATTTTGTTGTTTGAATAAATCTACAGAATAAATCACGTTTTTAAATATTTTCTTAAATTATAAGTTTTAAAAAATATGGTATTCATGATCAGAAATATAATTAAAAATTATAATGATTTTATAATGAGGAAAATGACTAAAAAACTTTTTCAATCATTACCCTCCTTATAAACAATCAATGACGGCTCTTCAAATTTAATCGAAAGCAAATTATTTTTTACTTCCTTTTTTTCTATTGCTTGACTACATCCACAGAATAATCACTCTTTTAAATATTTCCAGTTCACGAAACACAAAACAAAGCGACTTCATTCTGTAGAAAAAAAAAAAAAAAAGAAAAGAAAGCAGAAACATTGTAGGCACTTATCCAAAATTCCTACACTTCCAATCCACTCACTCACCAACGCTGCAAACTCATCACAAACTAATCAGAGCTCAAATAATTCAAAAGAAGAGAGAACGAACGAACGTTCTGCAGAGATCAGAACGTTAAGTCTGAACCAGTGTGAGGGCAAAGTTATCGGAAATATACCTCAACTAATGCTCTTCCAAAGTGGAAATGGGGTGGACGTGGAACGTTCTATTTTCCCGCCCAGAACCCACTTCGTTTTTAGAGTACTTTGGATGGAAATGACAACTTCCACTTGGATGCTTGTCAGTGGTGAGCTGTGTGCGACGAGCGGCAAAGAATTTGTTTTGGCATTTCCCACTGATCAAGTGCATACTTTGAAGAGAGAAAGTAACGGCTGACAAAAACGTCATCTTTGTTTTTAATAAGCTACTACTACACGGTAGAGCATTTTGTTCTTCAGGGCTTACTTGCGAGATTAGCATGGTGGCTTTGTTTAGGAAAGATGGTTTTATAATATGAATTGCCACTTTTTTAATGCTTTCATAAGGTTGTCAATTTATTGTGGTCATTTATTGTTTGTCGGAATAATCGATAAAATTTTCAATTGTAGGTTTTTTTTTTAATATTTGTATTTTACATAATTTTCTTTTGTTGTTATTCAATATTAGTATTTATTAAGATGTCCTTTTATATGTTAAATAATTTAAATTCAATAAGCACAACACTATATATTGTATACATTGTACATTCATGTTCTAATAGTAGAGCATGTTGGTCTTCCGGGCTTACTTGCGAACTTATTGTGGTGGCTTTGTTTAGGAAAAAATGGTTTCTGATATGAATCACCACTTTTTAATGCTTTCATAAGGTTGTCATCAATTTTTTATTGTTTCCCTGGAATGAAACATCGATCTACTTTTCAATTGCAGAATATTTTTATATTTCTGTTTTTCATATCTTTCTTAGTCTTAGTATTTAAAAAAAGATGTCCTGATATGTTAAATAAGTTATAATTTCAATTCAATAAGTACAATACAATATATTTTATACATTAGTGCATTAATAATTGTATACTGCCACTACTGATTATAAATTGTATAAGTTCAATAAAATTTAAAGTCAGTAATCAATTTTATCAAATAACTGTACAATAATTATCTAAATATCGCTAATATTAAATTATTGATAATAAATTGAAATTACCAATAATTATTCTTTTTAATAAAGTACAATACTACATATTGCATACATTAATACTTTAATAATTATATACTATAATACAATAATTAAGAAGTATATATTAATTTTTTTTTAATTCTCGCAATGACATTTTGTGATATTTATCCTACTGAATTGGTCATTTGAAAAAAAAAAATATATATATATATATATATATATATATAATATATATGGCAATCATAATGATGAATACAATTAAAAAATTATTATTATAATGAGTAAAAATGAATGAAACAATTTTTCAATCATAATATTCATTATAAAAATAATAAACAATGAAGGCTCTTCAAATTTAATCGAAAGTAAATTATTTTACTTCCTTTTCTATTGCTTGACTAAATCCACGGAATAATAATAATAATAATAATTTAATAATATTTCCAATTCACAAAACACTGCAGAAAAAGAAAAAGAAAAGAAAGAATAAACACTGTAGGCACTTATCCAAATTCCTCACTTCCATTCCATTCACTCACTAACGCTGCAAACTCATCGCAAAACTGATCAGAGCTCAAATAATTCAAAAGAAGAGAGAACGAACGAAAGTTTCTGCAGAGATCAGAACGTTAAGTCTGAATCAGTGTGAGGGCAAAGTTATCGGGAAATATCTCAACTAATGGTCTCTGAAAGTGGAGACGGGGTGGACGTGGAACGTTCTGTTTTTCCTCGCCCAGAACCTAACTTCTGTTCTATGGAGTGCTTTGGATGGAAATGACAACTTCCACTTGGATGCTTGTCACTGTTGAGCTGTGTGCGACGAGCGGCAATGAATTTGTTTTTGACATTTCCCCTTGATCAAGTGCGTGCTTTGAAGGAAGAAAGTAACGGCTGACAAAACGTCATCTTGTGTTTTTGATAAGCTCCTACAGAGTAGAGCATGTTCTTCAGGGCTTACTTGCGGGCTTAGCGTGGTGCGCTTTGTTTTGGAAAGATGGTTTCTAATATGAATCCACCGCTTTTAAATGCTTCCATAAAGTTGTCTTGAATTATTTATTGTTTCTCGGAATGAAAGTTTGATAAAAAATTTCAATTTTAAGGATATTTTTATATTTCTGCTTTGCATATTTGTACTGCTGCATATCTGTACTATTTTGCATTTCTGCTTTTTCGTACTATACGTCGTAATATGTTATAATTTTATATAATTGTCAGTGTCCCCC